>JANHGN010011532.1:26096-42302 GCA_024605025.1 Megaceryle maxima | reverse complement strand
GCTCGGGTGCAGGGCGGGCGGGAGCGGCCGAGGCGGGCGGGGGCGGGGGGGGGCGGGGGGGCTCCCTGCCGCCATGGCAATGAACGGCGCGAACGCAGGGCGGTGGGTGCTGCCGCCGCGGGGGCTCTCACTCACCCCAGTAGTGTCGCGTAGCTCCGCATGTCCTGGCCGGCGCGACACGCATG
Organism: Megaceryle maxima; assembly: GCA_024605025.1. Taxonomy (NCBI): domain Eukaryota; kingdom Metazoa; phylum Chordata; class Aves; order Coraciiformes; family Cerylidae; genus Megaceryle; species Megaceryle maxima. Next base: position 42,117 of record JANHGN010011532.1, on the reverse strand, counting down.
CGCCGAGCCGCGACAGCGCTCGATCACTGCCGCGCCGCGCGCGGACGGTCGTTCTTATACCAGGGGGCGGAGCCGCCGCCGAGCCCCGCCCCGCCGCGCCCCTCCGCACGTTGCACTCTCGTTGGGAAAAGCCTTAAAGGGGCGATGGCCGCGCGTGCGCCGGTAAAGTTGCTGTTTCCGGGTGGGCGCCGCTGGGAGGGTGTGGGCCTTCCTGGGCACGGGCTGGGAGCTGCGGTGGCGGCTCCTGGAAGGGGCCTGGTTGTCGGTAGCGTTGGCCGCTCCTTCGAGCCCGTCTATGGGAGTGGCCGTCGGTGCGTCCTCTGGGCTGTGCTGCCTTGGCGTCCCCTTCTCGTTCCTCCCGGGCCTGTGGGCCCGGCCGCCTCCGAGTGCAACGAGAGGGTTTCCTGGTGGGAGGGCGAGTGAGGGACCGCGGGGAGCAGCGTCTGCCGTGCGGTGTCGGGACGGTACTGGCTGCCCAGCAGCGGCTGCGCGGCAGCGCTGGTGAAACCCTGCCGGCGCCGAGCGTTCCGTGCGGTGGCTGGCTTCACCGAGCAGGCGCCCGGTTAGCCAGCACTCGGTGTCTGTACTTCCTTGCACCGGACGCGTACTTGGATTTCTCTAGCTGGTGTGCTAATGCTTCAGAGGAAGTGCCCGTCACCCCCCGCTTCGGTGTCTTCCGTGTGTCACTAGATCCCAGGCGATGCCGGCGGATAGTCGTTCCGTTGCTCGCCGGCATGTCCGCGTCCCATTTCCGACACTGACAGGGCCGGACAACCTGCGCAGCTGCTGAGCCGGGCCGGCCCGCGGGTTTTCTGCTTTGCGGGAACACCTGCGGGAGGGCCTTGCTTGCAGCGGCGAGTCGGGGAGCCCCTTCTCTCGCTTGGGGAGCCGTTCGCCCGGGTGCCGTTCTGCCGCCACCAGGGAGCGCCCGCTCCCCCGCCGGCCGCCCCGGGCCTGCCGCTGTCTGCGCTGCACGTCCGTTTCGGCTGGTGGGGAGCGCGGCGTTTTGGCTCTGCTACGCTCGTTTCCCTGTTGATGCGCGCTGCAGTTCTTCCTATGGTAACACCGGCTTCGCCCTCCCAGGGAGGGAGACAGAGCTAGTCCTCGCCCCCGCGTTCGGTGTGTGTTTTGCAGTCGCGGTAAACTCTTGTCCTTCAGTTTTACCAAAATCACGCAGTGATTAGAGCAGTAGGATTCTTAGTGAAAGCCTCTATGTTTGTAATGTTTCTATGTTTGTATGATTGTTTTGTAAGCGTCGGCAGATGATGCTGTTTATTACAGCATAAACAGTGAGAACCCGTTTTTTGATTAATTTTGCTGTACAATGCAGTCGCTTCTTTGTTGGAGTGATGATGGCTCGTGCTGAACTGTATGTGCTCAAAGACTTTATCCAGATGCTTTACTGTACTTCTGTTGCTCTGGACTCAAAGACTGTGACTGATGGTTCCTGTGGATGAACTGCTCATGCAACATGCGTTATTTTAAGTTTAAATTATCCTGGTGTTGTGTATATATATATGTTGAGGAGAAAGTCTGGGTTGGTTGGTTTTGTTGGTTGTTTGGTTGGGTTTTTGTAAATTCTGGTATGTTACGCATACTCTCTGATTGTGCAAATAGTTCTAAATGTTGTTATGAATGGATGAAAAAGACAAAGTATTTTTAAAAATATGTTCCAGAGTGTTGACATGGCATTGGTAGGACAAACTCCCGCAGTGCCTCCATGGTGGAACACAAGGAATGATAGATGTTTGGGTTTTTTAATTGTTGGTGTCTGAGAATCTTTGGTGCGGGAAAAAGTCATTTTGGCTTTCTCTACAGATGTTACCCTGTGGCCTCTGTATTTCCATCAGTAGGGTTGGATTCACTCTGTTAGATAATTTAGGAATTAGTTCACTTGCATGTAATGGATTTTTTGTCTCTTACTGTTAAATGACTTTAACTATGGCCTTTGTTCACTAAAACCTTACTGCCTTTGATTCCTGATTGTTCTATGGAATAAAAATGTTCAGTAATGGTGTTACTTGCAATAGTTTCTGAGCTGACTTGTGCGCAGAGGAAATTAAATTCTGTACCAACAGTTGCATTATCATTTCTTTCACTTCTTTGCAATATGAAGTTATTTCAGGACTCTTACATCGCCTCACAGTTCTGTAGGCATGTGTAAACCACTCTTTGCAGTTTGCTAATTGTCCTAAAGACTTAACTCCTACCTAAGTAATCTTGGATGTCCTGGATACTTAATACTAGTTAATAACAAGTCTGCTAAAAAAGCAGCATAGGAAGTATTAAAAGATGCTTTAAACTTCTTTTGTACCCTGTTTTGGAGATGGATAGCAGATTGTCTGCATTTAATAAATTAAATGTCTGAATTCTGTGAAGAGAATACCTGGACTTTCATTCATGGTATTTCCTTTTATTTATCCCTCTGATACTGGATGATTTCTGATCACGGGAGTTGTTCTATTTCTAGCTTGCTTTGCTATGTATGCCTTTTCAATGATCTCAATTCCCTTGACACTTATAACTGTCAACGCTTACATTTTCTTTCATCACTATTTCTGTTTGTTTTGAGAGGAGAAAGGCATAAATTGCCAGCAACAGCTGGAGAAGTAAAAGGCAGAATCTCTTTAGGAACCTAGAAAATGAAAGCAAAATTTCATTCTGAATGACTAGCATAGGAAGTAATGTTTATATTTTTATAGAATGTCAGATATAGCTCTTAGATGGTCATTTTCTAGATTGTGATGTTGGGGTTGTTTTTTTGTTGTTGTTGAGCCAACTTCTATAAACAATAACTTTGTTTTACGATAGCTGCTGCAGTATTTTTGCTTAATCCTACTTATTTGTGGCAGCTGCTCTTGAGGAGGAAGTTTGGGGTATTTTTACATGTTTTCTGGTAAGTGTGCTTCTAGTCTGGTTACCTGAAAGGGAATGAATAGCTTAGACACTCTTATTTTTTCCCTTGTTTATGACCTGAAAAGTTAATTGTGGTAAGTAATTGGAAATCAAAAGCTTTTCTGAAGCGAAGCTTAAGTTGGATGCTGTGGTGCTAGTTTTTGTATGACTAGTTATGTGAATTGAGGGTGGTGTAGATCCTACAGCCTTTACGAACCATTTAGTAAGGGATGGCTTGGAAAAGCAGTGTAGAAGGTTGTCTCTGAATGAATCTTTCCATCGTGAGACGTCCTAAATTCTATCATTATTCAATAGATTAAAATTCAACACGTTGGCCTTAGCTTGGATACGGACTTATAAAATGAATGAGTTGTCATGTGCCTCTTACATCTTCCTTCAATAACACAGCCTTTACCTCAAGCAGAATCAAGACGTGCAGAGTAGAAGTTAAACTGCAATCGTTAGGTAGTTTCATTTCATAGGTCTTATTCAGGTCCTTATCTTTTGTTTTGTGTTAGTCTGACAGGGTGAATCTACATATGAATATTGAGGTTAAGGAGACTACTCTCTTGCTCTAGTGATGCATGCATTATGACAGTGTAAGCGAAGTATGTAGATAATAAAATTCTTAGTTACCTAAATTTGAACATCTATTACTCCGAAGTGAAAGAAATCAATCTGAGCATCTCTTAATTCGAGGAAAAAAACAATATGTATGTGATGCATCAGAATTGCTGTAGTCTTACTGAACAGGTAGCGAGTCAAACTGTGGTGCAGCAGTGGTAAATTTATGTGCTGGTACATGAGTGGTGAAATTGTGCTGCCCAAATTACAAGCAGTTAAGCTTTGTTTCTTCTATTTTTACTGTACAGGGGATGTTGTATGGTATACTGTGTTACTTGCTGTGGGATAGAGAAAAATGTGTAGGTGTGCAAGGAATGGGCAAAGACAATGAGGTTGAGCGTAAGGTGTATCCACAGATTATCGGTGCAGACTCTCAGGTTGCAGGGGTAACAATATACTACTGTGCAGACATGATGCTGAAATTCAGCCTTCTATAGGGGCCATTATTCGTGCGTTGTGCAAATTCATCCTATACAAGACTTTAAAGCAATTGGATAATGCTAAATTGCCTCTTAAGTCATCTGTAGAAACTGACACAGATAGCAAATCTTTTATGCTTCAGGCATATGGAAGTGGTTTGTGATGCAAACATGCTATCTAAAGTGGAAGTACAGAATGGCTTTTGTGAGCTCTTGTCTGTGTACCTTGATTACATCTCTCTCTGTATGCTGCAAATGCCGTAAGTTTTACATGGCTTCAAAAACTAGGCACAGAGAGCCTCATGAAAGAAAAATCCATTAAGGCTGTAGACAAAGTGCCACGTATGAGACTGCTGGGAATTGGGAGAGGACGTTGCCCACTGCCATAAACATCTTTTGTTTCCTTTCCCCACCCCCCATGTTAGGGGAATATTGGGTTATGTGGACCTTAGCATTTGAGGCAGCATGCCTTCTGTTAGGGTACATTTGTATTTTGCTCTCCCTTTCGTATTTCAGTGGGACTCTTCCATTGTTTTCTGCCAACATAACTGGGTACACGATGATTTAACTCTGCTCAGGTCCTTGTCTCTACGGATGCATTCTGAATCCTTCCAGGAAAGGACTTCATTGTTCTTTTAGCTTGGAGACAGCAAAGAAGGCAACAGGTTTAGGATTGCGTTATAAAACTTTGTAAGGATTCATCACTGCTGTGAATGAGGAACGTGTGCTTACTTCACTGGTCAGATTTGTATGAATGCAGTTACACCAGGTAGGTATAGGGCAGAACGATTATGTTGATTTTCCAGTTTAGCCAGAAGACCCACGGAAGGGAGGAAACTCATGGGTCAGTAAAGGAGGGCTAAATTAGAGGTTAGCATATTCAAGTGTCTAGACAGCAAATACAGACATACTGAAAAAGTCAGTCTGTCAGGGAGTGGAGAGTCTAGATTAAAAAGCCATTTCAAAGGCATGTTGCCTGGATGGGGTAATCATGCGCTCAGACTTTTTCAGTACATAAGCATAAGTTGAGCGAGGGAAGAGATCAAAAAAGGACACAAAGATTGACGCAGATTCTGTAGCAGCTTAGCCTGGAATGGAACTTGATAAATTAAAAATAGCTGTTTGTTCTCACTTGTGTTTCCCAGAAATGGCCACAGCCACATCTGTTTTTTTTTTTTTTTACCATCCATTCTATAATACTTGAATGCCTTGCAGAAATGTTACATCCACCCTGCTGCGGAAGCGACATTGTTACATAGTTCTCCCAGTCTGAGTTCATTCTTGCTCTCAGGCATGCAAACTGGTCTTCAGGAATCTGTGCTCTAGTTTGATGAAATACATGGAGCTCGCTTAATCCGTTAGTTTGGATGCTTTTAGGACAGTGTTGAGAGACATTCCGGTGAAGGATGCTGGGCAGAAACAGAGGAACTGATTCAAATCCCAGTCTCGCTGTCCTGTTGCACCCTATCTCTTTCCTTACAGAGACAGACAGCTTGCTGTCAACTGGCTCAGCTGTGTTTTTATCCCCCTACACAGGTTTCACACACGTGTAGTGTTATGCATAATGATATTTGGGAGAAGTTCCAGGAATGAACCTACATGCAGTGTTCGGGTCTGCAGCACTGCTGAACTTTCTTTTCATCTTTCTCAAGAACGTGTCATGTTTTGTGACCTTTGTGTATTATGTTATTTCTTTTTCAGTGTATTTCATCTCTCTACGTGTTGTCTTTGGGGTGGAGTTAAACAGCTCAAGAATGATACGATGCATTCACACAGTATTTTGCAGGTAGAGAGGTCTCTCTGGTGGCTGTTCTTCAAAACCATGAGACGCTGTGTGAATAGTGGCATAGTGCTCAGCTTGATATGTTGTACCCTACCTTGTATGCTGTCTTTAATAAAGAGCCAAAGTGAGCGTGCATCTGAAAAGTGCAAAATACTGTGTGCGCATAGTGGAGTTTCTTATCCCTGCCGTGGAAGTTCTGTCTCTCTGCTCCAAGAGTTCTCAACTGATTTGCCTGCTGCAAGAACAGCGTCGGATGCGAGGGCCTCTGAACTGATCCTTGCGCAAGGTAAAGTTTATTAATTATTCTATCAAAGATTCTAAGATAAGGGATGTAAATTAGATCAGATAGGCTATCTGTGGAAGGAGCAAGTCCCGCGTGATTTGATGCACTGCAACACGTGCTGCTGAGGTCGTGTGTCCACTGAGTCAATCTCCAGGCATGCCATGTTGTGCTGCCCAGCATGAGATGCGTGGATTGCTGTGGCCAGACCCTTCTTTGTCAAGACTGAACAGGAACTCTGGAAAAACAACTAAATATTGTCAGCACCTATAGCTGTTGGGTATTTTGTATTGGCAAGCTTAGAAGTGGTCAGTCTTTTACAGTCGTAATTGGGTGGTAGGCTTTACTGAAATTGGAAAGAATGGTAACAGTCAGCTCTTTGCTTTCTTTGTGCCTTTTTTCTGTGTCTTGTTCCGTCCTTCTTACCTATTGAAGGCTATACCATAGCCTGTTCTTCTAATAAAATTGTTTATTTATGGAGTATCATCCATAGGTGTGGCTTATGATCTCTACAAAATAATTAGCAAGCAAAACCGACAGCCTCAATGTATAGCATGCTATTAAAAACGCAACCCAGGAAAGCCTGGGATGCCTTATATATCAGGTGGATGTTTGTGAGACCTCTGAAAGCAGGGAAAGGAGATTTCACTGATTTTACAAGACCTGAAGGTGGAGTAGCGTGTGGCTTTGGTGATCTAGGGAGGTAAGAACAGATTGAGCACGAAGGACAGCGGGGGTAAAGCTCAGCAGGTTTTTATGCTGAACCAGTATTTTCAGTTGAAAAGCCGTATCTATAAAAACAATATTTAGAAACAGTTCTGAGTGTATCATTGTAGAAATTAATAGTTCAGTAACTTGATTCCCAAATAGTATAAAGTTAATTTTATTCGTATTTGAGATTCTGCCTATATAGGGCATGTGGAAGGGGACACAACAGTCTGTCAATCATTTGTATTTTGAGATGCGTGCTTGTATTTGCACTACCGATCCCTTGCTACAGAAAGTGAGACTGTGCTGCTGAACTTGCTTCTCTTTTTTTTTGTTGTTAAAATTTGACATGTTTCTTTGTCTAGTTATGAATGACATCTTTAATTCTAGAGCCTGATGACTTACTTACCCGAGTGCATCTTTGTGCATAGTAACAAAACACTAGTTTTCCAAGAAGTCAAGCACTACGGTACCTAATGATTTTGCTGGAAAAAAAGATGAATCAGCATTTATGAATTTCAGTTTTTACTTGTATCTACATATGAAATAAAATAGCTGATATTTATAATATTTATTTAGAAGTATTTCTAAATGTTGATGTCCCTGTCTTTAGTTAAGGCTATATATATGTGATCTAAATAACTTTTGTGAGGTTTAGAGAAAAAAAAATAAGGTCACGCCTTTAACATCAGGTTGCCTCAAAACACTTCAGATTGGGCATCTCAAAAATTGAGTCACGAGAAAACGTTTTTCACTCTTAAATACATGTGCCATATGAATGTGTACACACACATATATATGTGTGTGTGTGTAGAAGAAAGGTCTTAACTGTGCTTTTGCATAGCAGCATTGGCCGCAAGCAGATAAGAAGGGGAAAAAAGCTGTTGTGATCTCGGTAATTCTCAACAAACTTTTTGTACAGCATTATGAAATATCTTTTTATCTCCCAGTTTGCCTCCCCCTTTTTTCTTAGTGTTTTTCAAACTTCATTCACCAGCCTGATGTATCTGGACAGAAAGTGAGATTCCTCTTGCACTTGCTCCCCGTGCCCCCGCAGTTCTTGTTTCAAGGCACTGAGAAATAATACTTCAGAGTGAACGCCTGCGATTGGTTTGTATTTCTGAACCTTGTGGCAGTTACTGGAATTTCCATCTGTTGCTGATGCAAGTTGGCGGGAAAAGCAAAGCTGAGGATATACTGGCTGGCAATTAGTAAAAATCCTGACAGATAACTTTGCACGTAATTGCATTAAGATCAGCTACTTGATCACTTTCTTATAAGAGCATTTCTACATGATGTGTACTTGATATATTATGTATGATGGCTCTGCTTTGAAGTTGAGGGGAGGGGAGGAAGAATTCCAAGATGAACCAGAATTTATTAATGCTGTAGGAATAATAATCTGCTCTTAGGAGTGAGAAACATGACCTTTTGTGAGTCTTGATCTGATGTTCAGTATCTTCACACCTCACATAAGCATGCATAGAATTACAAAAATACAAATTAAGGGAATAACCTGAATCTGTGTGTTTCCCTGCTCCTTCTCTTCGTTCCCCCCCCCCCCCCAAAAAAAAAAAAAAAAATTTTAAAATAACATTTTCTTTTTTTTAAAAAACACAATCAAATAAATCAAACAATTTTTTAAAACCTTAATTTAAATCTTTATTGTGTTCAAATTTAAGAAATTTAAAAGGGATAAACAATTTATGCAACTTATTGTTTTTAAGTACATTGCAGAAAATTAATGGGAGATACTTCACACTTAATTTGAAGGGTGAATCCAAATGATGGTGGAGTTTTTTGAGCAACTAAATAGCTTGAGTTTTTAGCAGTTTTGTTTTTTAAACTCCTTAAGTTATATGATGTTTATTCTGTCACAGTCATCACCTTCTAATTATTAATCAAAATGGTGTGAGTACCATAGTCAAATACTTAACCTGTAGTCCGTTTGGAGGCGTTTGGTTTTACATTTTTAGTGTAGATTTGTGGTGGTGAGATGGAGCTGTTGAAAGCAGAAGAGTAAAGTATGATCAAACTGAATTTTCCATTGAGCTTAAAATATGGGAATGAAAAATGTATTCCTGTGGTGTGGCTGGAAGTAACTCCGCAAGGGGCAAGGTCTAGGTTGTGAGGCTGCAACCGAATGGCCGGTGGCACAGCCAAGCCAGCATTCGGGAGTCCAGAAGCCACAGTTGTCTTGAGACCAGCTTGAGACCACTGCTGGCTCACTTCCTTCCTCTTCAGGGTCACGGCAGGTTTGCGAGCTACCATTTCTTTGTGGAAATGCCTACTCTTCTTCCCCAGGATCTTAGGGCAGAGAGGCTGTTCCCCAATGGGTGCCTACAGCCTGCTGAGGCTTGTGTGACTGATGTGTCTGGCCTGCAGCAGGCACCGGCTTTGCTGGGCAGAGGCTGGGGACATGGTGGCAACGGTGGATGTAGCCTTGGTGTGGAAACTTCTCTCTTGTCCTGTTCCTGGATTGCTATGCGGTTTGTTCTCCTTGCATTGCCTGCGCTTCCTGCTTTGCTGTTCCTATGTGGTTGTGAACACTGGAAGAATAATTTTTTATTTAGCAACTCGGTATCCCATCCGAGATAGACTTTAACATTTCCAGGAAGTCATAGGTACTTCTTTTTAAAACATTAATAATGAGTTTGTCTTTGTTTTCTCCTTCTCTAATTGGCACTTTCCATTCTAATAAAACAACACCCACAAACTATGCAGCCACATGATCTTTTCGGTCACTACAAATCGTAATTTCCAGTCCAATAGACTCAGTTAATTGTGCAAACCTGCAACACACCCATAAAGTGGCTATCTAGTTTGTTATGCAACGATGAATCATGAAGGAAATGCAGAGTGCGATTAAATAGAGTGATGCAAAGATAGTAGCATGAAGCCAAAATCAAAGAATAAGTGATAATCATCTGTATTAAATGTTTGGTTTTGCATGTTGTTTTCAGAAATAATACTTAAGTTATCTGGCTGCTGCACACATGCCTGGCCTATGTTTTGACAAGTTAAAAAATGATCTGCAAACTTGTAGATAAGCTCAACCAAGTCTCCTTCCCCAAAAGACTATTCTGCCAGCAAAGGTATGTGGTTCAATTTCGGACTTGGCGTGCAGGCACTTTCTAATTCTCGTGTGATCTCCCGAGTTTTCTGGTCTTGCTGGAAGCAGCAGTTTTAAAGTAAAGCTGTCCTCAAGTTTCTGCTGTGAAATAATTCCTAGTAAAATTCCTAGCCTTATCTCCAAATTACTTTGGTATCCCTTCACTCTAATAGGGAAAGATTCTGTCTGTATGTTGATGGAGAGCTTTGGGCTTCTGCAGAGGACAAGTTTTCTAATGATGGGTTAATGATTTGTTTTGAATCCTCTTTTTATAACTTTGAAAACAAGCTTTATATACAGAAACGCACACATGCGGTGTGGGAAGTTGCACAGTACTCTGCAAATACATTATCTTGTCACTTCCAAAGCTGCTTGCTGTATATGAGAGCATTTGTCTGCTTATTTGCTTGTCTTCCTCACGCAGCAAACACTGGTGATAACCTCTGGCAAGTTACAGTTAAACACATTAAGAATTGTTTTCCTTGTCTGTCAGATGGTATTGTATTCCACTGCAGCATCTGACGGCAGTTCAGCATTGTCTCCTGAAGACAGCTGACTGGCTCCCAAAAGACAGCCTGTATTTCAATGGAAAAGAAAGATGATCCAGAAATACGTATAATGAAAGTAACGTCCATTCAGTATCTTGTGTGTGGGCTTGAATATCAAGACAACGCACAAACTGCAGCTATGAAGTTGAATCTTCTGGTTGTCTCTGTATCTAATTAAAGCCAAGAGATTCGTGTGTGGGAATAAAAATAACATGAGAAATATCATAAAGGGTAAGGCCAACAGTCCATCTAGGCCAGTAACCGGACTGCCGTGGGAGCAAAAGGAAAGGCTACTTTGGGGAAAGCTTGCAAGCCTAGAAAGTTTTGTGGTCCAGTATTCCGCACTCCTCCAGGAACCACAGCCATTGTAGCTGGGTTACACAGGCAGGTTATCCCTTCCTGGTCCTGTAATTTCTGGTTGCGGATCAGTTTTCCATGTGCTCATCTGGTCCCGTTTTGAACTACTGAGCTTGTCTGTCTTCATGGCCACTGGTGGTAGCGGGCTCTGGGGAGTTTCTTGCTCACTTTGTAAAGAACCGTTTTCTTTTATTTGCTCTAACCTAATTTGCTGCTAGTTTCCCCAGGAGCCCCCTGCTTCTAAAATTACAAGGACTAGCAAATAACTACATGTGGTGATGAGCTTGTTTACTGCCTTTATAGGTTTTGTTAACCTGAATCATAATCCTTCCAGTCTCCTGCATCCTTCTCGCCTCCAGAGGGAAATCCCATCCCCGTCAGTCTCTCCTCGTGAGCTCCCGTTCTTTTCATCATTGTGGTTACCCAACTCTCTGCATCACCCTTGGTGCAGAGACCAGAGCCATGCATGGGACAGATGCTCTACCTGGCTGTATGCTTTTACTTTTTATTGTTTCTTTTTGGCAGCTGCCCCATTTCGAGCTGTCAGTTGTGGGGGACTGTCATGCATGACTTCATGGTCTCCTTTCTGAGCTCTAACTGCCAGTTCTGGGTTAAGCATTGCATAGGCCTGCTTATGTTGATTTTCCCTAGATGTGTTAACTTGTATTATCTGCACTGAAGTTCGACTGCTTCTTAAAAGCAAGTAGAGGCCATAGGAGTTACTTTCACTACAATATACAGGTAACGACTTTGAAATGTTACTAGAGGAGGAGGAAGAGGATGGCCTGGAGCAGGTAGCCAACCATCATCCTATCATCTCTGACATGTTACTAGGGCTGACGGCTGAATCCCTAATGGACAGTGATCAGAAGGTGAAGGCTCCTCTGGCCCATTTCTAATGGGTTTTAATTTCACGTTTGCTAATGGGTTCTGTTGGAGGTAGTACCCAGGGATGAAGTTGATTAAGGTGTTGTGATTTGTTTTTCATAATACATGTTTGGTGCAAAATAAAATTTGCACTAGAGCATTAGAACACATTACCAGGTGGGGATAAATGGCTCTTGAGTAGGCAACCCCACCACTTGGTGCCTGAGGAGAATTATATTGGCAAATGTCCCATGGATAGTGTCTTCCCTACCTATTTGCTTGCTGAGGAATTGCTGTACGATACCTGACAGACTTCCTAGTGCCCTTCCATACGCACTTTCAAATTGCTATGGATAGTAGGATAAATTAGATTCAGCCTAGATAAAAGAGATTATTTTGAGCTTTCTCTTTTCCCGTGTGAGGTTGCGTGAAAAGCCAGTGTCTCCATCTGGATCTGTAAGGCTGATTGGGCTGTAATTCACTTCTGCACCAGGTGGCTGGGCCAGACTAGGTAGCAGGGCTTTGTATCTCACCTCAGCTTCAGGGTGCCCGTGATTCTCTGGGGTATTTTTGCCAAATGTTTTTTTCAGGGGCCGCTTTGCTGCTTTTAAAAATGGAGATGCCTAAGAATATTGTATGCCATAAAAGTTAGGTTAAGTGCATTTAATCACATTTGAATTTACGGTTTCTGGGAAATTACTGAAACTGTACCATTGCTATCCATACATTGAAAGAAACTGGAGCACCTTGCTTGTACATCAGGTTCTGGTAGCTGGTGTTGATTTTGTAGAGAAGATATCAACAATGTTATTTGGCGAGCAAGTGAACAGGAAGAAATGTCACGAGAATCATTATTTCTCGGTGTCAAAGTGAAAGGGTTGGCTCGATAATTTGCCCTGATTAGCTGAGTAACCCTGAGTCATCTGAAGTAAGATTTGACAGCTGAAGTCAGATTTAAGGTAGCTGGGATATCCCAGTCTGTAATCTTTGTTGTTGTTGAAAAGTTGAAATCCTTTTTCCTTTGGGTGGGGTGGGGAAGCAGTCTGCCAGCATTTTCCATATGTTACGATGAATTCACTTGGAATTCCTTCAGGGGTGGCTTGCACAGCAGGGCTACATCTCTCTTTACTTGAAGTTCTGTAGAAATTAGCACATGCCACGAGAGTTGCAATAGTATTGCCTCATGGTAGAAGTTGTGGCTTCATCTGCACTGCTCTTTCTCGAAGTCTCCAGGGCAGTAGCTGAAAACAAGGTAGCTGCTGTTCACAGAGTCTGCTTATGAGATTTATTTTTTTTTGGGGGGGGGGGGGGTTGTTTGTTTGTTTGTTGGTTTTTGTTTGTTTGGGTGGTTGGGGGGTTTGTTGTGGTTTGTTTGTTTGTTTGTTTGTTTTTGTGACACCCTGAGGAATGCTGTGGAGGAGAGGAAGGAGAGACTCAGTGCTGCAGAACGCAGAAGTCCTGGGTACCCTTCATCTTGCACTGAGGAGGGGTGCAGAGAGCAAGAAAAGGGATTTGTCTTTGCAGGGTCTTGCAGGTATCCTTAGAGCTGAGAAAATTTAAGGAGCAAACTGAGGAGAGAAGAAAAGCAAGAAATCCCAGGAGGATTTCTAAGCAAAAAGCAGCAAGCTGTTTAAAGTGTAGCATATAACATGGTGAAGGTGAGAAGGGTGAGCAAAAGGAAGAAACTGTCGGAAGAACAATTTCTGTGGTTGAAAAGAACATTTTGTCATTTGCAGCTGTGTGCAAGAGGGGACTTCCTCACAGTGAAGCAGTCCAGCATTGGAACAGGTTACTTAGAGGGGTTGTGCCGTCTCTGTCCCTGTAAGGTTTTAAAAACCAGACTGAATCAAGCCCTGAGAAATCTGGTCTGACCTAATGGCCGATGATCCTGCCTGGTGAAGGAGGTTGGACTAGTGACCTCTTGAGGTCTCTAGCACCCTAAATTGTCATACCATCTGATTTGTACTAAGCACAAGAAAATGGAAGGCTTTAAGAAATGCCTTGCCTTTGTCCAGCTTGCTTGAATTTCATTTTTCCAGATGACCCTGCCTAGAATATATACTTAAAACCAACATAATGATTAACTTTTGAAACATTCCCTTCCAAAAATCCTAGACTGAGGAATTACATGTATTAGTGTAAGCATTTGGGTTTTGTTGGTAGTTTGGTTTCGGTTGTTTGGGGTTTTTCTGTGGTGAGTAAAGCCCTCTTGCAATTTCAGAAAGTAATCTTCCTCAATAAGGAGTGAAGGACAGAAACTCCTGAAAAACTAAACTGCTCTGCTTAAAGACAATACGTTTCACCAACTGCCAGAACCAGCTGCTGATAATGTGTCCCGGGAATTTTTTTTTTTGGTTAGTTAGCTGTGGCATAGCTAGAAAACTGTTTATAAACATCTCAAGTTACCATGAAGTTGCAGGATTCTCTGCCTGAAAGTAAGTCAGTGCAAAGAATCTAGTTTCTGCTTGTGTGGAAGCCTACATAATCTCACTTGAACCAAACAGTAAGAAAGACAAGGACATTGCCCACTTGGCTGTTCCTTGAGATTGAGTCAGGAGGGGTGGAACAGAACAAGCAGTTGTCCAAAGGTGAGGATGCTGCTGCACCCCTCCCCGAGACAGGCTGGAGGCACTTGGCACAGCAGCCTCTCTCCCTGGGGACACTGGGGAAACTGAAGGTTTGCCAGAGGCAGCCTAGCATCAGACTCAGAATTTGGGAGGGACCGTACTAATTGCAGTTATTGCAGAACAGTGCATTAGGCATGCTCAATTGGAAAAAGAAATAACAAGCTGTATGTGAAATTGTCTTTTCTACGATGTCAAAATCTCTAAAATCTCTAGTTGAAGATGGCCCTGCTCTCAGCAGGGGGGTTGGACTAGATGACCTCTAGAGGTCCCTTTCAACCCAGACGATTCTGTGATTCTATGAAATTCATTCTGGCAGTGTGGGAGGGAAAAGGTTAAGCAAAGGTACTGCATGTAGTGTCACAGTTACAGCCTCACCTGGGCCTCTGGCCAACAAAGCCAGTATTTCAGGTTGGATAGGATTCAGAAGAGGCTAGCCCTCTTCTTAAGTATGCTAGATCAGGCTGCTGTCTCTGAAGAAACTAGACTGGAAAGCAGGAATGAGAGAAAACCTGAGCCTGATAGTCACCCTCAGTGCTGCTTTTCTGTGGCAACAGGGAAAACGCAATTGTGCTTAATCTGTGTATGCCACACGCATTCATCAAACCTGCTGCACACTTGGCTTCGATGGGTCCTAGGGCACCGTCAGTCTTCTGAGGACACTTGCTGGCTCCTGGGAGCTGCCAGTTTGCAGAATCACGGAACTGTCACAGTTGGAAAAGACCTCTAAGATCACTGGGTCCAACTGTCAACAGTTTAAAAATACAAAAAACAAACAAACAAAACAAAAACAAACCAAAGAAAGAAAACCCCAATCAAACAAAAATGAACAAACGAAAACCACGAACAAACAAACAAAAAAAACCCAAACGAACACCAAAACCCACCTCACCATCCCACTAGAGCATGTCCGGAAGTGCTTCATCTACATTTGCTGAACACCTCCAGGGATGGTGACTCTACCATCTCCCTGGGCAGCCAGTCCCAGTGTCTGACTACTCTTTCAGTAAAGAAATTCTTCGCAATGCCTAATCTAAGCCTCCCCTGGTGCATCTTCAGGCCATCTCCTCTAGTCCTGTCGTTATTTAGTTGAGAGAAGAGGCGGGCACACACCTCACTACAACCCCCTTTCAGCTAGTTGTAGAGAGCGATAAGGTATCCCCTCAGCCTCCTTTTCTCCAAACTAAACAATCCAAATTCTCTCAGCCTCTCCTCACAGGACTTGTTCTCCAGATCCTTCACTGGCTTAGTTGCACTTCTCTGAAGGTGCCCCAGTTGTAGCAGAGGGGACAGGTCCACAGATGCTTTGTGTTGGTAAGCAAGGCTGAGAAGTCTGCCTGCAGTCCTTCAGAAAGGGTTATTCCAGCCCCACAAAGATTACGTGCGACTAGCAATTCTTACTTTTATTTGGGTAGGATCTTGCAGCACTGTGTATTTAAGTCACCATTATAACTGGTCAGTAGAGTTCCTAGATAAATTCCCTTCAGAACAGGTAAGCTCTCATGGATAGAAGGGCAGCTTACTGAGCCATATTCAGCCTCAACCTGTATTTTACCTGCAGTTGAGAGGGGCTGTTGTGTTAACCCACATTAGTGACTTTAATAAGTACTGTTTCTTCCACCTGTTATCGGTCCTGTTCCACTGGTGGACCCCCCTCCTGTGGTGTGCTGAAGCATTCAATTTCCACAGGTGTAGAACTACTAGCTCACACATTTGCAAAGGTTATGAATGGGGAGCTGGACCTTTAAGACGCTCTGGTATAAGTCTGTTGGTGATTTTATTTTTTTTTTTTTTTTCTTTCCCC
>JANHGN010011531.1:0-16183 GCA_024605025.1 Megaceryle maxima | reverse complement strand
TTTTTAAATCCTATTTTACTCAAAAACTGTATTTCATGAAACCAGCACTCATAGCATCAATCCAGAGCTGGGGACGTCCTACCATCTCATCTTTCCAGGGGATCAGCACATCTAGAGATAGCCCCAGGACACCTGAGCTAGGCTGGAACAGA
This sequence comes from Megaceryle maxima, assembly GCA_024605025.1. Taxonomy (NCBI): domain Eukaryota; kingdom Metazoa; phylum Chordata; class Aves; order Coraciiformes; family Cerylidae; genus Megaceryle; species Megaceryle maxima. The sequence continues at coordinate 16,031 of JANHGN010011531.1, read as the reverse complement.
TATTTCAGCCAAAGGTGTTTCCAAGCTCTGTTGCTAATACTAACATACCATTTGAGGTAAAACATGATGTGGTACTGGTGATTAAAGTGGACATACTTATTTTTCTAGGAAATCTGATGAGAAGGAGGAGTCCCTACAGCACCTTGAGGAGGGTTAGAGGGTAAGCTATGGCCTTTGAGCTGATCACCTTCTCCCCAGGCTGCATGTCCAGCATGTCAGGCTTAAAATCAGCAGGCAAGCCAATACAGTGAATGCAAAAATAGGGCCAAACTCTTCCCACTGGGACTGTTCATGCTTTGCATTTTGCAAATGTAAAGTACTCACTGGTTCAGGGCTTCCAATTAGAGCTGGACAAATGAAAAACTTCTCAGCTCACTGCCCAATCCTCCACAAAATATTCAAATAAGAAATGATTTGGATCAATGCAAAGTACAGACCCTTTGATTTTTTTTCCCCTACCAAAATAAACCTTTCTCTTCCCCACCCCGATTAATTTTAGATCAAATGAAATGTTTTATTCAATTGCAGACTGAAATGTCATTTCAGAACATTAACTAGAATAATATTCCTTTTTTAAAAGTGGCAGAGCAAAAAAGTTCAACTCACAAAACTTTTTTTTCCTCCCTGCATGGATGTAGGAACAAATTTGTTTTCTGATGAAAAAAATACGGAGTTTTTTGTGAACCTTTTTGGTGAGCACCCCATGGCAGTGTAAGCCTCCAGAGAAGGGGATGTGACCGAGCCCTGAGGGGGGCTGACCTTGCAGGAGCACACAGCACAGGTTGGTCAAAATCATCTTCATTCCCCAAGAGCTTCCTCCTACTTCTCTGCTGACTGCTCTTTAATCAACTATTTAAAAACCAGCTCAGAGACTTTCATCACTTTCCAAATCCCTAGGACTTTTTTCAAAAAAAAGATACATAAAACAGAGGACACTACATCAGTGGCCATTGACTGGTCTGAGCCTGACCCAGACAGGTGGGCTGTGATGCTCCCACACAGGGTCTGGGACAGGAGGAAGAGGGACATTTTGGGGAATGAGCAATAAATTTATTTTCATGGAGTCTGAGGCCACATTGCCATTTTCAGCGTGGCTACAACACGCATCACGGGCGGATCTGGAGGCAGGGCTCCAAGGGGATTAGTAAAGATTTATTTTTATTTTTCTGGAATGAGATGAAAGGGGGAGGGGGGTGGGGGGAGGGAGAGATGAGCAAGGAGTCCTACAGAACTCATTATTTTTTATCTTTTCCAATGACCTTGTTTGTTTTATTCCTACTTGAAAGCAGTTACTTTCCTTGTGAATGTTTGGAAATAACTGGAGACTGGGGCCAATGAGAAAGGGAAAAAAAGGTGAAAAAAGGGGACCCAGATTAAAAGAAGAAATATGGAAAATAAACTCAATAAATGTAAATTGAGTTGGAAAAAGTTCTCCTTCTGCTTGCTGATGTTTCTCAAAGGAGAAACATCCACCTGGACTTGGCACTGTGAGGAAGTACCAAACCTGGAGGACATGGGCTGATGCCCACGGGGAGGATGGTTGCTCTAGAGATGAATAGGGAGTGTGCTGCCTTTTTTTCCTGCAGGTAAAAAAGACCTGAGGATTGTGCACATATGTGTGTGTGTGTGTGTGTGCGCACGTACCCATGTGTGTGTGAGGGGGGTGTTGCTGATCCTGGTCCAGGATGTGGCTGTTTCTGCCCATGAACAAGCTGCTATGCAGAGGAAGTGGATGCCCATGGTGTCTACACAGTGTTTCTCAGCCTGGGTGTATTTATTGTATGTAAAACTAGACCATGAGGGGAGCAGAGGCATCTTCTGTGTGACTCCCCTGGTCCTCACCCTAGTTGTATCTGTGCATCTCCTAAAGTAGTTGCTTCAGAGCCATTACAAGAGGGATTTTTATTAGTTCCCCCCCCGGCCCCCGCCCCCATCCCAGTGGGCTTTGATCCAGACTGGGAAGCAATGAAAGCCCACTGACATATGTATGCTTCCCTTCTTGGCCTACATGGGCAGCTTGATAGGAGGAGGTTGCCACTGGGGATTCATGTTGCTCAGGGTTCAAAGTTTGCCTTGCATCACCCCATTAATTTAACCCTGGTGGTTTGGTTTTGTTTTGTTTTTTTTTTCCACTGTTTTCTTAGAGGACCCTGTTCTTCAATTAGCTTCTGTACTGTGAGCACATGGACTCTGAAAAGGATAGCTACATCATGGAGGTAACCACCCTGGAGCCGCAAAGCATGGAACAAGAGTCCACCGGTAGATCCTGTGAGTGACCCAAGGGCCACCTCTGTCCCAACCAATGCTGCATTTTCACAGTGAGAAGAGCTCCCCAAATCCCTCACAGGTGCCCCACGACCCTGATAACCCCCCATGATCCCATAACCCCAGGCAAGGAAGGTACATATGTGCATGGCCACCTTTGCATCAGGTCTGCAGCTGGGCTTTGACCTTGAATTGCAAAGACACAATGGCACATTCTTCCACACCATCTCTGTAGCTACATTGACAGCCTCTTCCTTTGCATTAAATTGGTGGCATTTAACCTCTAACTCCTTTGTTAAAAAGTAAAACCTAAAAGCAGGTCTTCCAAAGGTGCAAGGACAGATGTTACCCCAGAAAAAAGCCTTCTTACCAACAGGTGGGGTGCCTAATTTTAGATAAAACCCAACCTTTGCTTTGAACTGTTGGCTTGGGTTGATCTTCATGTGGTTAGTTGTAAATACTTATAAAAATGCTTCAGGTGCTCACTTTGCATAGCTATAAAGTCTCATAAATAATTCTAGGTAATAGTATTATGTGTCCTATATTGTGGAGGAATTTTTACCTCATTTATGGAGATCAGAGTCCTTCTGAATAGAGACCAGGCTATTGAGTGGCCATTGAGGTGCTGTCAGAACAGTTATAGAGAAGAAAGGGATGGGGACCATGCCTAAATGCTTATCTTCAGCTTCTTATCAATACTAATGCTAATCAAGGATATTTTACAGCTTTTATGCCTACTATTGGGAGCTGCATTTTAACCCTCAGGAGTTCCAGAGAAGCCCATTTAAGAGTAGAGCAGTATTTCACAGTAAAGTTGATGTACGTGGCACTTGGTATGTGCTGAAGACTCTGCTCTGCAAACTGGAGAACCTGATTACTTCTAAATAATGTGCTTGCAAGGAGGATATTAGCCTTTATGCAGTGCAAATGCAAGTGAGCCATGCATGGGAAAACCCCAGATAAACTAAGGGGTTTCAGGCTGTGTCTGATAAGCAGCAAGTTCAGTGGGAAGGCTCCTTCTCTAGATTTATCCTTGGGCTTCAAAGGGAATAAAGAAAATCCAATGTTTTATTTTTTTTAACCCACTACATCTAAAGGCCGTAGAGGAGGAGTGAGTAAAGGTTGTATTATTGAGAGCAAAGGGATAGGAGAGAAAAATTAAATGAAAAATTCTTTGTAGTAACTGTGCTTCCGTGAGAGACTTCCCAGCTGCTGGCTGCATCCTGCATGCATCACATGAAACAGCACGTGGGGGCAAAGCTGAATCCTCCCGGGCTGCCTTCTGCTTATGGGAGTGCATGTGAAAAATTCCAACTCCTGCCCCAAACTGCAGCAACAGAGGGATGTTTTTAAACAAATATAACCCTCACACAAAAGAAAACATCTTTTTTTTTTTTTCTTCAAGTGGAAAGCCCTGCCAAAGGGGGTCCTCCCTAAAAGGTGGACCCAGCTATCACCCCAGAGGTTTTACCGTTCCCAAGGGCAGAGAGCAGCAGAGGCAGGCAGACTTCTGCCCATGGCAGTGCCTGGCATCCAAGGTCCTCTCCTGAGGGGTAGTTCCTTGCCAGCATCCAGCATCACAAACATTGTCTATCTGCTACCATGAGGCAGCGAGGGTATTATAAATAATTTATTCTCTGGGCAGGGTGGTGAGGAAGAGAGCGAGCTTTTAATTAAAATGGTATCTTACAGATCAAATAAATATGAATAAGATGCCAAAAACAACTGTATAAATCCCAAACATTCTCTTGTGTTTTAATTATTTGTGTTGATAAAGCAAGAGTGAAGGCATTTTACGCTGTTTGGAGGGCGAGGAGGCAAAAGGTTACACTGGCATTTTTTATGTTCTTTTCAAGGAACAAATATTTCAGAAGCCCAGATCTGACAAACTATAATTCATATCAGAAATTAAATTGGAATTTAGAGAACAATTGTTAATATTTCAAAGTAATTGTTTAAGAAATTATCATTTTGGTATCTGCCTCAAAAATAATTACCCACCACTAATTTTTCATTTTCAAAGGCTGCTGTTTGTTGAAATAGTGGAAAGATGAGGAGTTTTTGCTGTGAGCTATTTATGTAGTTCAAATGAGGAGATAAATAGGAAGGGACTTTCATGTTCCTAGGCAAATGAGTCTGACTAATATATGGCTTCAAGCTCAAAAGTGGGCCCTGGATTTATTTGAAAATTCAGGGAATTTTTACAGATGGGATTTGCAAGTCGCAGCAGCGCAAGTGAAGAATCAGTATATGTGCTTATTAATTAGAAATGTGTGTCCAGATAAACCCCTATCTCATGGAGAAACCCTGCCCACCCGGCGTGGGGTACCAGCTCTTCTGCCAGGCAGGCAGACTCCAGTAACACAGCTGCTGCTCACGCCTTTCTTTGCTCGGTGTCAGAGGGCAATGGGGGTCTGTTTGCAGGCTACACATGTGCTTTTATTACTGGTCTTTCAAACATAGCCAGTGCAGCCTCCTGGATTTGCAGGCTACACATGTGCTTTTATCGCTGGTCTTTCAAATATAGCCAGTGCAGCATTTTGGGATAGGAGGGGTATTCTTACTTCTGCTCTTCAGACAGGGCATCAGTAAGTTGAGGCATCTGTGGCCTCCTGGAAAGGAGTCCACGTACCTAAATATTTAAAAGATCATGTCGAAAAAAAAAATTAAGAAAGAGTAAAAGGGATCTTAAACATCATCTTCTGCATCCTGTAGCCTCCTGCTCCTATGCTGTGCTGCCCTGCACTGCTGGAAAGCATGTCCTCCTCCCTTCAAACATTGCTTTCCTCAAAGGATGGAGAGAAACTGCAGGAGTGATAGCGCCAGGAAAGGTTCAGCAAATGGCAGTTTCAAAGAATTTCTGTAGAATTCTCTGTTCAGAAAAGATATTGCAAAGGCAGCCTGTTTCCATGAAAGCTGTCCCCAGTGCAAAAAGAGAAAATATTTTCCGTATTTTGTTAATTTTTTCTGTAAAATTATTAATCCATCTTTGGCAGGAATAATTCCCAAATGCATTTTGAAGTATCCCATGTACCAACACATGAGGCTTTTTAATGGCCAGTTTTCCTCTAAGCAGCACTGATGTTGATGGTAATTTTTAAAGTGCACAGGGAGAAACAACCTTTTTTACTGAGTCTTCTGGGAAAGGCTCTTTCTCGCTGCAAAAAACTTTTTTTCATCTGAACTGTCACGTCAATGTCAGGATACTCTCTGTCTTCTCCAGGCACTATCTGGGCCCCCAGTAAACCTCCCTAGTTATTCTATTGGCCACCGGGATGTTTTGCATGACATTTCCCAGCAGGTCAGTCCCTGCACCCTGTGAAGGACACATGCTGCCCATAAATCTGTCCAGCAGCCTCCTTGGGGAACATCCTATGGCTTTTGGGTTGCTAATGTATCTTCTACCCTCTTCATGTTATACCTCCCTCTTCCCTTTGATCTCAAGGACTCCAGACTCTCATGAAGACACTGGTCTGGAGGCTAATGAGGAATACATTTGACCTTTGCAGACACTGTGATTAAAGGCTACTGGAGACTGTGAGGGAAGAAAAAAAAGAAAAAAAAAAAATCTCCTTTTGGCTTCATCCTCCCAGCTTGTTGCAAGTATCCCAATTACACAGCAGATCACAGGGGCTGTGTTGGAAGACATTGGTATGAGCAAATTAGCAGGCTGCAGTAGGAGCAGTAATTAAGGCAGCTTTGTGTTTGCCTGGGTTTGGGGCTGTCACTCCTGTCTGCATGCTGCCTGGATTCAGGGTCCCCTTGCATGCCTGGGGTTTGGGATTCTGCTGTGCTGAGCTGGGGCTTGTGCTGTATATGCTGTGCTTTTTAAATAATTGCTGTGGTTTAGGAATTAATTGTAGTGATTGCAGGTGAAGAAGAAAACACAGGCAAAATAGTTCTGGTTTGTGCAGTGCTGCTGCTGTGGCAGACCACATGGGTATTGGTAAAACGCTGTCCATCTGAGGATGGGCAAGAAAAATCAGAGAGGAAAATGTTCTTTTTCCCCATGGATGATGAATTTATACCCTCCAGGCCTCCTGCTCTTGCAAGGCAACAGGTAGGTCCATGGTAGCTCCTGCTACAAGGAAGAGCTTGGAAAATGTGGAGAATCAATAGGCACTTTACTTAGCTGACCCATCTGGCACTGGAGGAGCAGAGCAGTCCTCTGCTGCATGCTATACATCAGATTGGTTTTTGGTGGGTGAGGGAACAGTGTTTGGAACCCTTCCTTTGGGAAGCCAATTTGTAGCAGAGATCTGTTCATAACAGATGTCTCTGCCAGGAAGTTTTCCCCTACTATTAAGCCAATATTTTCCTATTCTTAATTTAAGCCCATACTACTTGTTTTGCATCTGTGTAGAGGCATTAAAAAAGAATCTCCCTTTCATGTTGTATATCATCTCTAAATATCAGAGCTAACAACCCAGGTTTCCTTTGCTCTTTACTGCATGCCTCATAAATCATCCACAGAGTTTTTGGATCATTTCAGAGCTCTTCTCTGCCATCCCTGTCCATGGGAATGGACTGAAAATTTCCACGTGGATCAGATCTGAATTGATTGCCTTAACCCAGAGGCTATAGAAACAGTGATCCTTCTCTCTCGTGCAACACATTTATTTCACAAAGGCTAAAAACTGGTTAGTTTTTTCTTCTCTGATATAGCACAATAAATCTCTTTTTACCCCTCCCCCCCTTAAAAAAAAAAAAAAATCACTTCCATAGAGTTCATTATGGGAAAAACAAGGAAAGGAAGTGGAGAAGAATTCAGTCCCTTCCCAGGTAAAGCTTGCTGTGCCTCAGTGCATCCACGCATTGGGCTACAGAGACAGGGGTGATTTCCTTGTAATTTCTCTGAGAGCAACCTGCCTACCCTACAGATTTTGTAATCAAGCCAAGGAGCAACTTAGGGTTTTGAGGCAGGATTTGGCCACTCAAAGGTGACATTGCCATGTCACCAACCCACTGTCCCTTGGACCACTGCACGTGCTAGAAATCTTCTTCAGCAGCAGCAGCGGGCTGGGTTTTGAAGGACTCCTGCTCTCTGGAGGATGCTTGAAGGGTCAGCTGGGAGGATGTTAGGAAAAATGGCAGATTCTCAAATAACTTTTCACACTGATTTTCTAGCAACCCAAATAGTCCATGAAATATGACCAGCTTGACCTAGAAGCATGCCTTAGCATAACAACATAACCTTTGGGCCAAAGCTCTCACCTTCCTGTTAATATAAAGCCTTAAAGGATTTATAATAAAGCAACTAATTTGATCTTTATTGTGCTAGACAAAGAAAATGATCTTACAAATCTGTGAGCATCCAGAGCATCTTCAGGAGTTTGGAAAGAGTAGTTACCCAGCTATTACCTGAGGCAGGTCACCATTAAGTAGGTGGAAGAGTTCATTCACTGTGGAACATCTTAGGCACCCATGATGCTTTATCCACCTGCATGTGTAGTCACCGAGAGCCACGTTAAGCCATGTTTTCTTAGTAAATGCATCATGGGCATAGTGTAATTTATCACAAGAGCAATGGGGTACAACCAGTGCAATCAAAACCACGGAGATGGGATTTCTAAAAAAGACTTTGCAAATATGAACCAGCTCTCCCCAATAGTCATGAATGAAGCAAAACAGCAGAGGCTCGCAGGCTATCAGGAATAGATCAGCAGTGCTCCACAGAGCAGCCACCTGGCATTTGGGGTGTGCTGGCTTCTTTGGCCAAGTGGAGGATCAGAGAATGTGGGCTGCTGAAAGGAGAAGAGAGGCCGTCAACAACTCTTTGCCTCCTGGAAAAGGTATGCACTTGCGCAAAGGATAACTTAAAAGAGAGATGTATGTTTCTTTAGCTGTATTAGCAAAGCTGTGGGTCCCAGGAGGCTCTCTGGGTAGTGAGGGAGTTGTCAATATATTTTTGCATACAGGGGAGTTGCTCACAAGGAAAGCGCACTAATTAGAGGCAAATATTTGATCTCCATAGGCTTTTGGTGAAGTATCTTAGAACAGCAACAGATGTTGCTGAAATTATTTAATTCAACTATTTTCCCCCTTTTTCTTCCCTTGTTTTTGTTGTTTTGTTGTGGGGTTTTTTTGGGGGGGTGGTGGTTTTTTTTTTGGTTGGTTGATTGGTTGGTGTTTTTCTGTTTGTTTTGTTTGCTTGTTTTTTATGAGGCATTAAAATTCAGTAAACAGCTCATGACAATTTATTGGAGGGTGCCAAAAACTTGCTCTAAATCCAAACTGATGCCTCATCCAAAGCAAAGTATATGTACATGCACCAATGTCCCTCTGCCTTACTTTTGAAAGTCACAAGTTATCCAGAACCTGGATATCCACCCTGGGAGCTATCAAAGACTCCCCAAAACATGTCATAGCACAGCCAGTACATATTCCTCTACTGTGGCTGACGTCACGCTGGTCAGCACAGCATCCAGATGATATGCACTCTGCATGGTCCTGTCTTGTATCACTTCTTTGCCCAGTAAAGCATCTCCTCTGATGAGCCAGAAGCCTGCAAATCTGTCTCCCTAGTTGTAAAATAAAGCACACATAAATACAGGACTGCCCTGAAGACCTTCCAGAAGGTCTCATGAAGGCATTTGACTTCTTCAGAATGGGTTCAGATGAGGAACTTTAAAAGAGAGGAACCTGAAGCCAGGTGTCATCTATCGTTCAAGGAGGTTTGGAAGACCAAAACCCCCACTTTATAATATTTTGCCCCATTGTCCCGTACTATACTGAAGTCCAGGTTGTGTCAGCTGGGGCAGCACTAAGACAGTTCTGAACTGACCTACAGTGAGAAACAGCACCTGCTACAAGCTCGACTGAATGGGTGGTGAAGTGGAAAAATTAGTCTCTCTGTGCAGGTGAGGAAATGAGGCATGTATGGAGACCATGTGTCAAGGTCTACAACATAGGGTGAGTGGAAGCTGGTAAGTACAACAGAAAATATCACATCCCAGTGTGAAATTCTGCCTTCAGTGTCAGAAGCAAAGGGATTTTCCCCAAAAAAGGGGGCTCTGTCCCTGAACCTGAGCAGCCCATATCCTAAATGCCATCAGGGTGCCCTACAAGCATAGGTAGCTCCATTCAAACGGGGAATAATCACAGATGTTTCTCCTTGAAATGTCGTTGACCAAGGGTCTACAGAGAACCAAGTACACAGGCTGAACATCAAATGTTGCCTCAAATCAGAAACCCTGTTGTATTGTTTACAGACTCAAAACAAGGGTCTTTATGATTTTGCTTGTCTATTGTCACCCCAAAAGCATCTGCAGGGCATCATATTCAACCCCACAGGACAGGTCAGTTAATTAAGTTGAGTGAGTCAATGCATTGATCAGTTTATCAAATGATAAACAGAGTTTCTGCTTTCATCAGGGTTGTGAATATTAATTGATTTGACAGGCTGAAGCTTGGTAAAACAAGTAGAAGGGGCATCGGGGCATCACTGTATTAATTAGCCATGTTGAAGCTGCTTTTAGCTGCTTCCGAAGTTTAATCAATACACTACATTTGAGTCCCAAAAGGCTTATGAAACAGCCTTTGAAATCCTTTAAATTGTTGCCTCTGTGAGGATTTAGACTCTTGGTGTATTCTTGTTCTGCCGGTTTTCTTCCTTTTATTTTCTTCCCTCCTGAAATCAATAGTGACCCGTAAGGACTGGTAGGGGTGGGCTTTCTTATTTGTATCACAAATTTGCATTCACTAAGAATAGAAAGAAAATGAAAAAGATCTTCTGTTTTAGTACAATAATAATAATAATCCTAGACATTAATGAGCTGCCCTCTGCCTTCCAGTTTCTATATGCAGTAAATTAGCTCTATAGACTTAATCTGATGTGAATGGGCACGACACCATTTAAATCATGTTTTCCTGGCCCTTCACATACTGTTCAGACTTTGATTTCATACAGAATAAGGTCTGAGCTTGTTAAAACATTTTACTGAGAAGGAGGAAGGAAAAGGTGGAGGTGAAAATAAAGCCAGGAATGAAGCTGTGGAGAGAAAGGGATGGAGGAACCATGAGAGGAAGTGGGGAGATGGGGAAGGCAGAGCTGCTCCTGTACGCCAAGACTTGACATTTCTCCAGGAGGGGACAGGCAAGCAACTGGTGGAGACAACAAGGTGCCTGAGGAGGGACACATGAAAAAAAGGATGAATCAGGAGAGCAGGTGGGCTGGCTTACTCCTCTCCAATGCTTGGGTGACAGGGTTGTTGGAGATGTGAAAACACCACTAAGGAAGAGCACCAGGAAAGGTGTCACAGGGCAGGGGATGTAGGGTCATCCTGTAGTCTGGGTCTTTGGAAGATGTCTCTAACCTTCATGCTCTAAAGCTGCCTGGGAGTGCACGGTGTCTCTGCCACCAGCTGGTTTTACAGGGAGCTTGAAGAAGGTGTGATGAAGGAAGGGTGATGCATCCCTTGCAGAAATATCCTGGTGGCCTGCCTTTACACAGCTTTTTCTGTGGCTTTGTGATTAACTCAGTACCTGCCCAAAAGACCACCTGAATCTGGGACACCTCCTCTCCCAGGGGACCCTTGAGGGCTGAAGTCTTTGGTCTGTCCTCTGGCCAGTGCTCCAGCAGACCTGTGAATATGCAGAGACCTCAAACAAAGTTTCTGAATCCACAAGTTCCTGACCTCTTAATTTGTTGCAGCATTCTGCTATTGTGACTTCTCATCCCTTTCCAAGACAGAACTTCCCCAGATATGCCCATAGAAGGGTTCTCAGCACAAACTCCTGCCATGTCTTCAGCAATTCTGCTTGCATTGACTCCCCGAGGTCACTGCTACAGATGTCTCACCAGCACAGTCAACACGAGACCAACAGTGCTTGAAACAGTTCTCAGGGCCCCAGCATAATTATAACAATTACAGAGTCAGGCCCTGAGCTGTGTTTTCCGATGCATTTATCTACCACACAGACTTCACTGCGTGCACAGATCCTGTTAATAATGGAAGATGCCCCAGTCTCTCCAGGGGCAACGCTCTTTGCTATGGGCAAGGTACTAAATCACATTTGAAGTTTCTAGGCCAAAGTATTTTACTTTTATTTTTGAGGAATAAAGTTCCCCAAATATGTGAGGCAAATTTCCAGGCCTGTCTACTTTGGCTCACCTGGTACAGGAAGAAAAGGAGGAGGCAGCCTTCCAGTAGGTGAAGGCTAGACCATCCTGTAGTGATGGTGTCAAAGTGACTAGATGAATTAGAGAAAAACAGGGCTGAAAGGGACCCATGAGCTGTATGTGCAACCCCACTCCAAGGCAGAGTTAACTCTTCCCTGATCACTGCCAACACAGAGCCCCATGAACATGAGAACATCTCAGCAATATCCCTGGAGGCACCAGTTATTTCTCAGGTCTTTGGATCACCGAGTGTTCCTGCTACCAATTGGCCCCAAATACACTGTGACTCTTGGAGGCAGAAGGCGCAAACCAGTGTTATTTTGCAAACGTACACTGGTCAGCATGTGAGAAGGACACCTCTGCTGCCTCTGCACCCCACTCTGGCCTGCGCTAATCTCTGCCACAGTCATATCAGAGAGAAGATCCTGCAGAAGATGAAGTGAGGGGAGTCTGATGTCATCCAGACTTGTGGGTCTCTTCCATTCAGATGTCCCCTTGTTCATTCCTTCCCTCAACACCTTTAGACAAAAGATCAAGGATGTGGCTGCAACATGCATGTTGTAAGGCAGATCTCGGACTCATCCTCAATCCTCTCAGCCTCAGGCACCATCCAACTCTGCCTGTGGTTGGTGAGGGTGGCCCACTAAGTTACCCTTTCCCATTGCACACATGTTGGTTTGAGATGTCCTCAAATTTGTCAACATGACAAATTCCCCTTTTCCCTGTGGGATGGTAGTTTGGGAAGCTGAACCTGATGCAATTTATCCTGGTGATGAAACATTTGCACTCATGAATGTCTCTGTAGGTGCAGAATAGGCTGTACAAGGTCAGGACTCCCTCCTGGGTCATGGACAATGGCAGTAACTAACATTAATAGCTTCTGCTCAAAGGGATGGGACTGAACACTCAAAAGACCAATTAGTCTGTGACTTCTCCACAGAAGCCTCCCAGAGAGGAGGACAAAAAGACAGAGGTGTTAGAGCTGGGCAGAAAGGCACAGAGGAAGATAAGGGATTGAAAATGCACATTTTGCAGCCTAGTGAGCCCCTTTCTGGCTTGCTTGCTGCTGGCAGCACTGTGGAGGAAGAAAAAAAGTGGTCCTGGAAGCAGGTCACTGTGATTCCTCCCTTGCTCATGGACTGTAAGAAAGGCTGGATCTACAGCCAGGGCACCATGACACAGGCAGAAATGAAGACAAGAATATTTGAGAAGGAGGCACCAGTGGAAAGCCGATAGCCAGCTGTCCTGGTGCTCAGGCCATGCAGGTGGGAGAACAAAATTATGCTGATGGCTTCCAGCACCACAGTATAGCGCAACATCACCTGAATATGTCCCTGTGATTTTCCCCTGAAAACTACTGAAGAATTTTTTGGTCCCCTGCTTCCTGGACCCCAAACCAAGGAGTGAAGCCACCTGGTGTGTTGGACATGGGTAGGAAAGGTGAAGGCAATGCTGCAGGAGAGCATGAACCAGTGGGTGAAGAAAGTGCAGAAAAGAGTCACTGCAGAGGAGAATTACCTGATAGCGGCAAAGCTGGTTTGAAAACGAGCCCTGTGTGAGCACTTCACTGTCTCCATCAGTCCTCCAGTTTATGGGAGACCAAAGGGGGAACCAGACATGTGCATAGTCATTTATGATGAGCAATAGTTGGGATGTGGCCAGAAAAAGAGCTTCAGAAATACACGTCCCTGCCCAGTGGAGCACAGTTTTATTCTAGGGAAGCCATGAATGATGTCAGAAGAAAGCCTGGTGAATATATCTCTATGCATACATTTATATACGCTCACCTGCTTTTGCACTGCAGCTGTGGGAGCTGCCTGCCCCACACCCTGCTCTCTCCAGCATCCAGTGATGCTCCTCCTTACCCCAGTAGGGCAGATGAAATGAAGACCCACCTTGTCTATGGGGTTAGCGCTTCCTCTCCTCCTAATCTACCTCCTCTTGGGGAGAAAGCCCTTTGCTGAAGAGAAGTAATACACGCCTCACGTCACCATTAGTTTTAAAATTATAAAGGAAACTCTCCATCAGCACTGCCACAATTACCTTCCCATTTTCTTGCTTCACCTCATTAAAAGGAAAATGTTACAATTAAGGTACGGACGGGAGGAACAGATTAATGTTCTGTTTCTAATGCATTGATGAATTGGCACTTAGTCAAGGGGTTTAAAATTATTAAACTCTTCTCAAGAGCCATCCCAAAAAGGAGTGTTTCTTATTTGAGGGGTACTTTCTCAGCTCAAACCAGTGGTTCTCCATCATGGTGCTAAGGGTATATCTTACAGTGGTGTTTACCACAGAGACAGGGTTTGCTTGGGCGTGCCTGCTGGTGTTCCACAGGGGTGGTGACATGGTTGCAGGATGGCGCTTTCTCTGTGGTGAATCTTCTCCCAGCGCATCTAACGTGGGTTTGGTGGGTTTTTTTGTGTGCATAGGGTATTTTACATGGAATTGGACTTCACCTGCTTTTATTCTTGCTTTTCAATTCCATTTCTCTGCTTTTGGCATGTCTTTGTTAGAGTCATGGCTTTCTTCTGCCAGTTACAAAAGCCCTTCAGGTTCTTACTCCATTTTTTAGGTCAGATCCCCACTGCGTGAAGGGAGCAGTGAGCAGACAAGGTGGAAGAGGAGGGGAGGTGGTGTTCCCAATCCCCCAAACAAAATCCCTATCTCCTTTGGGATAGTCATGTGCCCTAGGACAACCTGGGAAGCGAGGTGCACCTACAAAGCTAAAGCTGCTTCAAAGGGGGCATAACAATGCCTATAATCCATACCCATTTTCAACATATTTTCATCCCATTTCAAAGCCCTTTTTTGCTGCCCTCATGGCCTTAAGCCAAGACTTGGGCCCTGCCATGCCCATGTTTGCTACACAGCCGGTAAAGGCCCAGCCCTCCTATAATGAAAATGTCACTAATGATAAATATTTAAAGGGATGTGATGCTTATCTTTATATTTACTACCCTGACCTTTATATATTTGGATTTTATTTTATGTTTTATGTGGCTTGCCTTTGCCTTTTCACAGACACAGTGCTGCAGAGCAAGAAGTACTGCAATGGCTCCAAGATTGCTGTTGCATTATAAATACACGCACGGTACATACAATTACAGAACTTTAATGCCTGGTATAATTACTGTCTGCAGTTTGCATTAATGCTCAGGGTGATAAAATGAAGCAGCCCATTCAGACACCAAGAGATCCGCATCCCAAGGGGCAATGGAAAATCATGGCTTACAATCTTGCAATTAATTACTGTGACTTGTGTGAAGAAGCTGGGACTTTCCAGAGTACTTTGCACCCACAGCTGATTGAAAGGCCAACAAAGAACAACACAACCCTGCTGTGCACAGCCTACAGGCAGGGAGGGCACTGCTTTATAACCGAGCAAGGGTCTTCATTTTTATTCCTGTAATCTAGAAAGGAAAAAAAAAAATCAAGGGAAACAGCAGGTGTAAGGAAGAGAATACACGTATAACTGGTTGAGGCATCTTAAAACACAATGTATGTTTACTTGCAGGATTTCTCTCAAGATCTCCTTGTTGTTCCCTGGCCTGGGACTTGGGAGTGTGTATGAGGAGATGCCCCCCAGCACAGGGAGGACACCCTGCTGCAGAGGGAACCAGTGGCCTGGCTTCCCCTGCTCCTCTTGGGCAGGGCAGGATGGCTGGGTCCTTCGTGGAGCCCTGAAGGAGCAGGAACAGGATTTATGGCTGTTTAGCAGATCCATGTGGACATGACTGCGAAAGAACAGGGTATCTCCTGCAGCAGTGGGGAGAGGGAAGTTCTCCAGACTTTTGTACCTGGCAGCCTTAGCCAAGCCCTATGGCTGTTTTCCCTTCAAGAAGTGGGAAAATGAAGGAATAAATAAATAAATATAAGAGCTAATAATAGGCTTGATTGCACTTTGCTGAAAAACTTAGGAAAAAAAGGGGAAAAGAAAGTGCTGAGGCAGCTCCTTTCTGTGTCTTTGAACTTTAGGCTTTGAAAAGAGGTAGGGAAAATCTTAAGGAATTAACGAGGACTACTGGGAAATTACTCAGGAGGGAATTTCAGTGCTCTCAGACTGGAAAGAAATAGAGAAAACACCCTTTTTTTATATATATATACAGACATATACACATTTGCATGCACACATATGTGAGAGTGTGACCCCTTCAGCCAGCCATTCAACTTCATCTCTCTGCCTTTTTTTTAGTGATGCATTAATTATTTGATTTGTTGATAGGGCATATGGGAAGGGTGAGACCTGCCTTTCTCCCACTTTAAGGGCTGCAGAGGAGGCAGAGGCAGCTCAGCAAAGACCCAGAGCTGCCACCACTCTGGCAGCATTTGCTGAAAGTCAGCCTTGATCAGAAGAGCTCTCCTTTCAGGAAATATCTTCTTTTTTTTTTTTTTTTTTTTTTGTCAGAAAAAGCCTCAAGATAAATATTCTTAGATGAAAACCTATAAAAAGCTCAGACTGACAAACTATTTTTTTAGGCACTTCTTTTTCTCCCAACAAGAATATATCTGTCAAGAGAAACAGATGTTCTCTATGAAAAATCTTCTTTAATTACAACTCTGTCAAAAAAACTGGAGACAGATTTCTCTTTTTTCCCCCCAAGCCCGTTAAAATGTATGTGAATGGCCAAGGTTTTAAAGCCAC
>JANHGN010011530.1:36508-47505 GCA_024605025.1 Megaceryle maxima | reverse complement strand
TGTTTAGTTGCCAGCTGTGGTTAAATGGCAGCATTAATAAATGACTGATTGCATGAGTTCTGTAAACCATTGTTATTTCTTAGTTTATAATTAGCCATTCTCTTTTTATTATTTAATATTAATTTATTATGTAAACTTTTTTTTTTTTTTTTCAAATAAGGCTTGTGTATGTATTTTCAAGGTTTTGTTTTGGTAACTTTTGTAGAAAACTGGAAGGCACAATAGCAATATATCATTTAAAGTGGCAAAGTGAGTAATTTTTTTAACGCTTTTCAAAACAGTTTTAAAAATGTACATGATTTCCCCTTAGAAGAAAAAATAAGCACAGCATTTTTAAGATAATCTGTATATTCAGAGTTAAAATAGCTCTAAAAGTAAATTTGGGAACCTAGTGCTACCTATACACTTAACTGCAGATACTAGCACACATTCATAATTAGTTATGGAGTTAATTTCATTTTTTGGTGATGTATTTCAGTAGATTATTCTAAAATAGTTATTGAACACAGCACAACTACCTGAAAGGATATTGTATTGCAGTGGGTGTTGGTCTCTTCTCCCAGGTGACTAGTGATAGGACAAGAGGAAATGGGTTTAAGTTGTACCAGGCGAAGTTTAGGTTAGGAAATTTTCCTTTACTGAGAATGTGGTTAGGCATTGGAACAGGCTACCTAGGAAGGTGGTAGAATCACCATCCCTGGAAGTCTTTAAAAAACATCTAAATGTGTCACTTCAGGACATGGTTCAGTGTTCCTGATAATATTTAGTAGATGGCTGGACTTGACGATCCTGAAGGTTGTTTCCAACCTTAATGATTCTATGATTTTAAAGTGAGTTACTACAAATGGGTTTTGGAAACTTCATACGCAGTGGCCAGGTCTAATATGTGCAGGCGGTCACAGTGAATATGCACACAGATGGCCAATTCGAGATCTAGAACCTCATCCAAAGACATTGGAAGTCAATAGGAATATTTGAACTGACATCAATGGATGTTGGACTAAGCATGAAGCCAACTGATGGAGAGACAAAGCTATCCTTCTTACAGCACAAATACTGTACTGCAGGAGTAGAAAAAGCATGATTAGACTACTTACACAAGACTGTTCAAAAGTTTTGAAGTGGCTGTTTCTTCAGCAAGTAAGTTCCAGATAAACTGTGTACATCCAACTAAATGGTGAAATACAAGATAAATACATCTGTATAATAGGAAATGTATGTTAGCATTTTGACTTAGTATTAGAAAATGTTAGACATGGAGGTGGCTTGTCTCATAGCAGCTTGAAAAGTTAAATCACAGATGTAGATTTTCCTGGCAGAAGAGACCAGGCTTCACTTAACTGTCTGTCCTGTATGCAAAATTCCTAAGAAGGAATGCGGGGTTTTTTGCACATTTTCCCTGCAGATTTTCCAAATAAAATATTTTATACAGCTATATAATTATGCATACGCATTTGTAACTACCAGGGAGTTGAACATTTTGCTTAAAATGTGCTAGAGCTAAATTAGAATGAAATTAAAATACGTTACAATTTTATATCTTTGGCAAAACAACCCATATAAAACCAAGTGTCCATGTTTTGCAGAATTGTATTTTACCTTATGTGTGCAACTCCAAATCTGTTCTTCCAAACACTGAGCTAGTGAAATACTTAAGAATTACTATCAGTCGAAATAACAGAAGCAGGTAGGTAGCTATTCTTTCCTGTCACATCAGATATTTAGGTATGCCTCTGCAGTTACAAAGTGGTACTTTTTAGGTTTGCCTCTGAAACTTTAGATTGGTACCTACAAGTATGAGAATATATTCTCATGGAATACTCATGGAACATCCTCATTATGTGTCTCACAATATCCCCTTGCTCTCTTTCTTGTAGGCTGTAAAAAAGTTTTTATGAGGAAAATGTTAAGCCTGACAACCAATTAGTTAGAGTAAAAATTAGAAAAGTCATTATTTCTGAGTGAAAAGAATGGAAGCTCTTGGGGTTTGGGGGTTTGTTTGTTTTGACTCTTAACCTGATTTTTTTGATGACAAAAAAAACCCCAAACTACAATTGACAGAGATTGGACAGCTCACTTTCTGTCACAGACTTACTGCAGCATTGTATCTCCTACATAGTGGTTGTATGCCAGCTAATGCTGACATAAGGCTGTGATAATGTCATGTCAGCCTACTTAAACAAAAGACAGGGAAATATAAATGAGAAAGAATTATTCAGGGAAGTAAGAAGACAAATGGGACAGCCTAAAAGGAGGAACATAAGCTTTAGTTGGTGCTGAAGTTCAGAGTTCAGCTCAAGGCAATGTAAGCCAGGACAATGCATTAGACCACAGCCTGAAAATCTAGAGATTTGTTTGAACTACAAAAGATGCTGTCTCAAATAAATTAGTCAGTTGGAAGTTAAAAATCAACATGACTTTGAGAGTACTGAGTTTATAGGTACTCTGAATCAGTTTTTCTAGAGCTTTTAGAAGATCAAGTCATGTTAAAATAATAGTTAACTGTTCGTAGCTTTCTCTAAACTTTTGGGGTTGACTTGTTGATTTCTGCTTCATTTACATTAAAACCACATTTTATTCTCTGATTATCATCTATCTCCCAGTTCTGAGTTAACAATTAATTCTGAACAGAAATCTAAAAGATTTTTTTCAGTTTCATTTAAATTTTGGGGGGGGGGGAAGAGGGGAGAAGGGAATGGTTTCTGTATATCACACTGCTGTTAACGGTGCTTTAAATATGGGGTTAGAATATAAGACAACAGAACAGTCAGTTGAAGGGCTTCTCTGCTGTTATTGAAGTCCCCATGCTGTCCACATATACAACACATTTTCTAGGAGAGTAGCACTGGAAGGCAGGGATGGGGATGGAACAGATGGACAGAGCAGAGTTTAAGACTTAAATGACATAAGCTCTAGACCATCATTCTCCACAGTAAAGCCACAGACCATCTTGAATCTCTTTTTGTAACACCTTTCACAGAAAACCCTTACTGAAATGCACTATGAATTTCTTTAAAATGCTTTCCTGCTTGAGACAGGATTTAGGCTGCTCTCTTCAACAATCATTTTCAGAGATGACTTGAGTAAGGGTAGCAGTGCTGGAAGAGTGATGATGGCAATGACCATCTTTGCCTTGAGAAGCTCCACAATGAGATAGAAAAGGGGTTGTAGTAAAAAGGAAAAAACAATAACAACAAAACACCAAAAAAAAAAAAAAAAAAAAAAAAGGGGGGGGGCAGAAAGAAAAAAACCCTAAACAACAACAACAGTGAAACTGGAAATAAGAGCAGAAAGATGGGTGCAGAGGAGAAAAGGAGACAGTGGACAATGTTTTGAGTAGTTTGGGTTGGGAAAGCTGAATAAAGGTGAAAACAGTAGAAAGAAGGGGGATTATGCAAAGCTTTAAGGTCATTAAACAACATAAACACTGAATAAGGAATAGAAGGGAAAAAATGAATTTCAGAGATGTGATAGAGGAGGCAGTAAGACCGATATGGGCTGAAATTCAGAATTAGAATAGGATTAATCAACTGGACTTACAAGCACTTACTATAGGATGAATAAGACAAATTTATTTATAAAGCCAAAAGGGTATGTGAAAGGAGAAAAATAACAAGGGAGAATTGTTTTAAATGGAAATAAAAATCAAGATGTGATAAAATCAAATGGTCATATACCGACAGGAATGAGTTAGAGTACCAGCTTGCTTTTTGCACTTTGAACTCTTAAGGGACTGAACTGTCTCCCACATTATTAAGCTGTTTGAAAAACCCATTGAATGAGCTGAAAAGTTGAAGATGGAAAAAGAAAGTGAATACATTTGAAAAATCTAACTTGAAGACTTGTCAGTTACATATAATGGAGTATTTCTAACACATTTTGGATTGTTTTCTCAAAAGTGGTCTGCTTTTTTTGTTATCATGCCATTTCTTCTTCATAAATATATGTATTCACAAAACATTGCTCTAATGAGGACTGACTTAAAAAACCAGCAGGGATCCTCTTTAGTTGTAAAAATCCCCTCAGTAGTTTCTATTCCGTTCCATTAACATCTAGCTCCTAAGCAGCAAACTAGCATAGTGTAACTTTGCTGTTCTATTCTTGTAACTTCTGTATATGTTGATACATTCCAGTCAAATGTAACAAAAGAATAAAGGCCACAGAGTTCTGCAGTTTCTGCCAGCTTTGTGAGAGGAAGGGACCATAAAGAGAAAGACTGCTACATGTGATGACATCCTTATTAGAAAGCAAGAAACCCGAAGTCTCCATAAATCCAGGCTTTATGAGTTCTGTTGCAATACGTTTGTATTGCATTGTATTAAATGTATATGTATACATACATAATAAATTAAGAATGAAGAATGACTGGTTTTACATGACAAGTAAAATCAATACCTTTGACAAGATTGAGATCTGTGGCCATGCACTGCCCTTAACAAAAATCTTTCCTATTATCTTTTGGGTAACAGTTTAACAGTTCTGGGAATTATTATTAGGTCAATAAGATACCCGTTCTTCTTATGTATTTTCTTTAATTACATTGAAGTTTTTGCTTCCTTGATTCATGCTGTCTCTCAAGACTAGCATGCAGAATTGAATGTCTGCAGGCATTTCCAGAAAAGACCAACTGTCTCCACCACTTTATCTAAATAATTCCTTCAGATAAAGTCCTCACTGATCATAGGAAAGGGAGGTCAAGTTTTTTATATATATGGTTTATACCTGTTAATTGTACTGTTTCACCAACTGTAATGCTGCTTCAGTTGATGTGTATACCATCAAAAGGCCGGATTTAATAACTTTGATTCACAATAGCTTTAATCAGTGGTACTAATCTCAAAGTAAGACACTGTTCATCATAGTAGATATAATCTAACAGTAATGTTTCAATCTAAAGTACATGATCACGTAGCAAAGCCAAATTAAGGACATAGATCCCTCTGGAAATATGCAGTTCACTCAGTGCTCTGAATTAGGCAAGAGTTTGCTTTGACTGCCTAATTAACACCACAACATGAAACATGGGTTCTTCACTTTAAGTTTAGCAATAAGTCTTCTTCCTTCTGAGATTCTAGGGAACATAATTCCCTAAAGCTACAAGTATTTTTCTTGAGAAAATAAACAGCAACTACTCTGATGGAGAACAAAATTAGTTGTTCAATTTAAATTAATCCAATAATTTTTAACCCTGTTTTTTATGGTCTAACTTTTTAGGATGATCCATATCCACAAGAAAGTGTTTATATATTCAGACTATTAAATTTTCAAAGCTCTCAAATATCTGGTTCATAAATTACCGACAACACAGCATCAAAGAAAAGGGGATAAAGCAGCAAGTCTTTGGAAGAAATGCTTTATATTTTGAACTTGAAAACATACTCTCAAATCAAGTATGTTTTATCACCACAAAAATATTTTATCCCTATGTTTATTTCATGCACTAAATTATCAGTTCTGTCAGCAGAATAGGTTGCAAATGAAGGAATAGAATAATGGAGTCCAGTGGCCAGGAACAAGAACTATGAAGTATATTTAAAATACACATATATTACTTGAAATAGTAGAAGGTGAATTCTGTAGGCATTCACAGGTTTATTTTTGTATTAAGAAAGTGAATACTGACAAGATTTTTCTTACATCTAAAGGGCAGAAACCAGTTTAATCACAGGGCTATAAATCCTCTATGACTGTGCTGCATTTTTAGATTATACTATAGTATGCTTCAGTATAACTCAGACTATTTTAGTAGTATACATCAGCATCATTGTTTAGACATACTTTTCTCAAACTAGGCTGAAGGATGTCTGTTCTTCTGTATTGATGTAGTGGTTCACATGTGTGGAAGGTAATCACCTGATGATCATTTAGATACACAGTGATGCTGCAATGCAAATATTTATATAGACTGATAGAAGAGTGGAAAATAGCAAGTTAAAGACTGTGGTTTTTTTCTTAGGTCGACTGGAAGATGAATCTATTAATATAAAACCAACAAATACTGATGGCAGTACAAAATATACTGGTAGCTGCTGTAAAAATATTTTATTTATACATTAGTACTGAGCAATTAATGTATGTTTTACTGCAACCACCCCACACCACACCAGCTCTGTTCAGTCATCATGTGAGTATAAAATCTAAATTGGATTTAATACAACCAAAGTCAGGGAAATCCAGGATGCATGAAGGTGGCAACCAAACAGTTTATAGTGGAATGAGACAGAAACATAAAAGTAAGTTTTAAAGACACTCTTTCATGCAGAAAGATTTACTAAAATGTTAAAATGACATTTGACTACATGGTGGATCAATTTCTTGCAGGTATGGAAACTGATTGATAGAAATGCACTTTCTTTAGTATATGACTAACTTAAATCAATTACCTTGAATCAAACAGAATATTAAGTATCTTGTTAAAGTAGCTAAGGTATCAGGCAGAAGTCAAAGGAAATAGTGGCAATGACATGAGGGAGCTGGTAAAAGTTGTAAACCTGTAAGGGCTGGAAAGGAGGAAAGAAAACATAAAAGCAACCTCAATTGAATAATGAAGAATAATAAATCTAATGTGTTACCTACACACAAAATAAAAAATATGTAGAACCTGGAATATGTAAAGTGGTGTTTGTGCAATGACAAACTACAATACTCTATATTACAGCTTTTTTTGGTGCGTTGTTTTTTTTCTTTTTGTTCCAGCTCAGCTTCCCTGACACTTTAGAGAGTGCAGCAGGTCAGCAGTGCAGGGAGCTGTATAGTCCCAATGGCAGTATCTGCAGCATGAGTGCTCCAAGCTGATTTATTTGAAGCTGCTCTAGGAAATGCACCTTCCCTCTCTCTACTACCCAAACCTAAAAGCAAACTGGTTTATTCCATAGGAGAATGCTCATACAGAGTTGCACATAGACTCAGTGTGTGAGGGAAATTGTTGGTTTTTTTTTTTTTTTAGCTTTATTTTCTCTTGTAAAACTTGACATCAGGACTATTCATACTTATTGCCAGAGAAATCTGCATCTGTGGGCTCTGATGACAAAACACTGAACCTTCAGCATATTCTTTCAGCTTTTCTTTGTTCCACCTTTCATTCTCTCCCTCTTTTAACTGGCTGTGTCACTATGGTACAGAAATCTTCTATTTATCTCTGCAAGTTCAGAAATACTGAAGGAAATTTATCATAGATGCTTATTTTTGTCAAGAAAACTCCCCAGTCCCAAACTTCATGTTAAATGCAGAAACAAGAATTGATCAGCAGCACCAGTTTACCAGCACTGATGCGTTTTGTCTTAAGCAGATAAGGTGTGCAGCAAGACCAGCAAACCACAAGCAGATTTTTTGTTTTCCTGTAAAAACAGCTGATTTACCAATAGAGAGGCTGATGCTCCAACTTTCTGGGGTAAAGGCTTAGGTCAGCCCCATTGCATTTAACACATATTAACAGGGTTGCAAAGGGCGACACAGTTTATGAGTGTGAGAGAATGCTGTGACATGAGTTCCCACACATCCCCATGGCACTGGTGCCCTGGGAGGTTTGCCTACATGATGTGAGCCCCACTGTGGCTGTCTGCTCCCAAGCACCCATGCCACCTTCAGGATATCCACGGACCCTGCAGACTGCTAAGGGCTTCATGGTGGACGTCATTTTGCTGCTTAGCCTTAGGGAATAGAATGGGTTAAAAAAGCCAGTCCTGTATATTTCTTGTAGCCACATATAGAATCAGTCAGAACACATTCTGAGTGGTTTTAAGAGTGTTTATTTATAACAAGAGCTGGATATGAGTTTTCCATTGGAAAATCCCAACAGAAAATGTAGTTGCTGGAAAACCTATTTCTCTGAGAAGCTTTTTATAATGCCAAAAATATATTATCCTTTAAAAAGTCAGCTTAATTTTAATTTTTATCTGAGCCAAAGCAGAGAATTTTAATTTAGTACAAAGAGTTCAAACAACAGGCTGCATTTTCTTATGGTACATGGATTTCCTTATGAGGCAAGTAACCCCTCTAGTCCCATCCTTCATACAGGGCAGCATCCCTGCAGTGCATCTTCTGTAATGTCACTTATAGTGCAAAGTTTGATGTGCATATTGTCTCAGAGGGTAAGGAGGGGTGCAGGCAGTCTAGCTTTACAGAACCTATTGCACATTATGTGCACCACAGGAAAATGAAGTTTCATTTCTTAAGTGATTCACATCGCAATGCTTCAGGCCATTCCAAGAAATCAGAATGAAACATTACAGTTTTAGGAATGCCAAAATACTCATTTTCAAAACTGCAGTGAACAGTTTGGATCACATGGGACACTATAATATGAAACTACTTTTAATTTTTTTTTTTCTCTGTGAAACAGTTCAGAATAAACTAGCACTAATTCAAGGTGTAAATAAAATGGTTGTCACTGGAATTTGCTTTGGGCTTAAAATAGATTTTTACTTTTTTTAATTCACTTTCATTTGTGGTCATTTGTTATCATTCATTTACAAAATATTTAATTTCAAGAATGATTCATCCTGTTAAACTGTCATGTGAATAAACTGACCTTCCATGTGAGTGGGAATGCAAATAACCTTTAAAGTATGTTTGAAATTATTCTGGTTATGAGACAAGATTTTTCAACAACTCTTCCTGGGCTTGTTTTAGTCCCATGTTTCTAAAACAAGAAAACAAAGAAAACCAGAACATGCATTACTTAATGAATTACAGAGAAAAAAACGATTTTAAACACATCCCAATTCCTCATCATTGTAATTAACATAAATATATAGGTCATAAACACAGAATGCAAGCTTGTTTGTTCCTGGTTCATTTGAGGGGGTTTGTATTCTTTATTTATTTATTTATCATTTAAAGATATGGACATTTAGAGAAATTAGAAAGGATTAGATTCATCAAAGGAAACAACATTTTTGAAAAGGAAATGAAATGTCATCATAATGAAAAAAATGAATAGTGTGGAAATTAATTTGGGGCATATGGCAAAAGCTATGACTGTATTTCTGTGTTCATGCTTGTTTCTTTTGTAATCTTACTATAGTGCCTACTTATTCCATTTATACTATATAAATATATTCACTTTTAAACTTATTTTAAGTCCTAGCTTACATTTTAAAACATAGCTTCTGGGTTTACATTAAATTAATGTATTTAATGCACTGTGAAGGTCTTTGTCTTGTATTATTCAGCATAATAGGGATTCTATTTTCATATAGATCCCTAGCAAGCAGCAAGGCAAAATATATACAAGATTACTTTTTTTGATTAGCTTGTAAACACCAGAATATTAGTGAATAAATTGTCTATCAAAAATATATTTTACAAGAGTTAAAATTACCTGTGAAAAAGTTTAAATAGTATGTTAAAATTATTTCAAAGACTAAATTCCATACTAAAGACTTTTTTCATATTTAGGTTTCAGAAAGTGTTACTAAATGAAATCTATAGATCAAGACCAAAACCAATCGTTTTTCTACTCCGTGAACTAACAGTTTTAATATAACATTTTTGTTCACCAAAAGGCATATTTTCCCATGGCTTAGTTATATTTAATGATCTAGCAAATTCTATTCCCTACTTAGAGATATTGTCTAACCTTTTCCCAGAGAGTATCTCAGCTACTAAGAGAGACCGGGGGAGGAAAGGGGGAGCAAGGTGGAGAATAGGTACAGAGGCTGCATAACGTTCCTGATGTTATAGAGGAGAAATTTAATTAAAATACACCTGCTGTATGTAGTCTGCCAGAATTTAATTATATGAAGCGGCAGATTCTTATGGATGAGAATGGCTATTCTCCTTTTTTTTTAACTGGGTGAAGGATAATAATTCAAACCTGTATGTTGTCCTTTCAAGTTCAGAGCCTTAACATTTGTCAGAGACAGGTTTAGTAAAGGTGCTGTGTCACAGAACACAGTACTAAGGGAGCTTCATTTAGACGCTGTTTTAAGGAGCTTCTCAGTTCTTAAAGTACAGACAGGCTAAAGTAATGTCCACAATTTGAAACAAGTCATCAGTTGCTTCCAGAAAAGAAATCTAAGGATTAATTAATTGACTTTTCCCTTCGTAATAGCACACACTTTTCTTACTTGTCTATTCTATTCCCTGGGGGTCTGACATGTCTGCTTTTTAGATCAGTCAGCACAAGACTAATAGTGCTTTGAACCTTTTCATGTTAAAGGCTACCCTTGGCTAACTTCAGCACAGCAAGTGATAACCAATGCACGTGATAAACTACAGTTTGGCAGATATGACAGATGCCGAGTTAAAAACTTCCAAAGCACAAAGATAAGGACTAGAGAAGGACTGGATAGGACTTTTGAGCATTGTTCATAATCTTCTCCTTCTCAGCGATCTTCCTATCCAAATCTTATTGGCATCAAAACCAGGAATGAAAATCTTTATTGTATGATCCACTGCCAGGTTATTTTTATCTAGTGTCTCAGGAGACTAGAAAAATCAAATCATGTATAATAGAAGGGGTCAGGAAAAGAGATACCAAAAATACTCTCAATAACTCAGTAAAGGGTATTATTTTACATTTAAATTTACCTGTCATAATGCAGAATATGCTAATATATTTCTTACACAGTCATATAACTAACCTTTTAATAGTTTATATACCTTTGAAAGTAACTAAGAGCAATTTAAATAGCTAACACTTATATCTGGTAAAACTACAGAAGAGAAAAATACATTTTAGTAATGATAATGCATTAGTAAAGTAAACATGAATTGTCAGGTCATTGCATAAACAATGTTAATGAGGCAGTGTACATGTTGCTACGCTACTGTCCTTAGGTACAGTCCAAATATTTTTTGCAGTAGTGTATCAACTGTAACTCCACTCTAGCATGTACATCTAGAGAAACCACAAGTGATGCCAATAGCTACTTTGCTCAGCCTCTTCTTAGTACCTTCTGGGGACAAGTATGATAATAAGAAAGTAACACTTCACCACTTCCACTGTCTTGGTGTAACAGGGTAAAATATTTATAAAAGAAATACGTACTTAC
>JANHGN010011530.1:21006-31619 GCA_024605025.1 Megaceryle maxima | reverse complement strand
AAAAAAAAAAAAAAAAAAAAAAAAAAAAAAAAAATTCAATTCCAGACATGTATGATAGGGGTAGGTTGAATGGTTTATCTTCAGAGACATACTAGAAAGTACTCAGATTCTACACTGATGATGGCTGAAATACTTCATTTCAGTGAGGGTTTCTAGAAACCCAGCAAAAGTAAAATACATAGGACATTCATTTCTTCCATATCTGGACTAGACTTTTTTGTTCTACTGACAAAAAGTCATCAAGAAATAGACCAGTTTTTAAAAATGATGTGGACCAGACTTATCCCAGGTAGTCAGTTTTAATATAGCAATCGTGTTTGTACCAGATCAATAGCTCTGGGACAGTCACTCTCAGAATTATAATTATGTATGTTAAGCAACACTTCCACTGAGATGATGAACAGTAACCAAACAGTAAGCTAATAAAATGACTGACCTCTTTAATAAAAAAGCCCAATTATGATCCCATTAGAAAATGAAGAGATAAATAAAAGGTAATGAAGGCAGGTATAGCAGCAAATAGGTCCGAGAGAGCCTTTTAAAAGAGAACTTTCTATTGTTTTCATGTAGAGGAGGGGTAAGGCAATGATCAATATAGGTGACAGGAAAAATAGTAATATTAGAAAAATAGTATATTTCCTGTTTCACCACAGTAATAACATAATAATGATATTAAAATAATAATGATAGCATAATTACCTCAGTCATTTTGCACAGTTGTCTGAAAATATCCTTACACCTATAGCTATAGACTTCTTAACTTCATTTGTTGTGGTCCTTCTACCCAGGGATCACTCAAACCTTATATAACCTGCTGACAGGTTCAATCTTTTGACTTTTTTTTTTCTTTTTTTTTTTTTTGTAGAAATACAATTATATGTCAGAATTTGGACAGTTTTTCAATTTATTCCAGTGTTGATTTTTCCCCTCAGGTTTACTACTCTTCCATTTGTTTGAAACAATCTAAGATCCCTTTTTGTCTCTTGAGGCACTGAAAATCCTTTTTTCTTGTTTTCATACTTCATTTGTTTCAAGTAACATTCCAGACTAAGAAGTCTGAAGGTAATTTACTTACTGTGGTCACTGGTGCAGCTTGTGGCATCCTCAAAATCTTGCTTTTGTGCAAAAAGGTAACATATACATAAATCAAATAATTAATTAGTATATATGATGTCATAATAACCTAATCCGGGAATAGTTACTAGTGCAGATCTGATTATTACAGAAAAAGAAATAAAAATAAAGATATTAATATCTCTACAAAGAAAGATACTTAGTAACAATAATACAGTTAAATTTGTTATATACACATTTCCTAGTATCTAATTCTTTCCCTGTCTTATGATCCCTTTTCCACTGCTCCTCTGGGTTTTAAGGTTGATGGCATTAGCTTAATGTGTGTGTGTTGCAGCAAGATTTCATCATCTAGAGTCTTTTGCTGAGAGGAATATGATGTTGATAGATTCTTCCCCCTTACTTCAGGATCTGACTGGGGATGTTTTTATATATTTGTTAGCATACTACTACATCTTGCCATTTCTTATTTGGTCTTCAACTTCACTTTATGTCTGATTTTATGACTTACATTTTCTTTTACCTATATTAGATACTATTTTTTTAATCTCTTTTTCTTCTATCCATAAAGCCAGTTTGTCCATCTCCATCTTTTCTTTAGGTGACATTTCTGAGTCATTTATGGCTATGAGGTCTGAAGTCCCAGACTATGCTGAAGGCAGTATGAGTATTTTCAGGTCTGAGGAGTCTTAAACAAGTGTTTTCCCTGGACCAAAGCATCTCCCACTCTACCTCATATTTGCTAAGATTAACCTCATAGATTTGATTGGCTTTCCCTTGAACAGCTCAGAAGTCCCATGTGAAATTTTCAAACTAAACCAATCACCTATCCAATAAGGTTTAGTTAGAAACTATATTCTTCACTGTAAGCTCTTTCTACACAGTGCCTTTGATAGTTATCTATTAAGACATTTATAGTTTCTTTTGTGAAAACCTGGCCTGCAAAAGCTTTTCCTAATATCTTCACTCTGTAGAACATATTTCATATTTTTATTCCAACTAAGTATCTTGTCCCTATTTTTTATTAAAATCAAACTACTTAAAGATACATCAAAACTCTTAATTCTGAAAAGCTGGCCAGCCACACAACACTTGACCCTAGGAGGGACAAAATAAGCTAGGCACAGCCACAACATGAACACTTTTTTTTTTCATAATACTATCATACTAATGTATAGAATGAATGCTGTGAAAAACAGAGAAAAATATTATCATCAACAAAAGATTTGGATGCATACAGATTAACAATCCTGTAGTCAGTCTCTGCTGACATATAACTTCCTTTGATAAATTTACAAACAAGCATTGCTTCTTAGCTGTAATAAGTTTCTCATAGGGAAAGTTGTGTTTATACTCTAATTATTCAAGTGCATTGTAAGTATGGGAGAAAGAATTCCAGAAGCATCCTTTACTCTAACATTGTTTACCAATTGAGACCCATGTCAATCCTATTTTCACCACCACTACTACTACTCATTTATCTAGGAAGCAATAATTTAATTAAATGGTGTTGACTGCCTCATCTGTAATAGAAGTTGTAACAGCAAGTGCTGCATTTATTACTAGTCTGTGAAAATGGGCTTTATGGACTGCCTTATGAAGTAGAACAATTCAAAACTTGTTCTTTCTTTTTAATATGTTCCACAGAGAATAACTCACATAGCTTAGTTCTAGATGATAAATTTTTCAATGTCAATCTTTTTTTTTTCCTCTGAGGATGAAGAAATAGAAATAGAAAGACTTTTATTACAGATATTGCCAGGATGAATTCTGAATTATATTCTGAAATAAAAATAAATACATGACTTCCACCTTGTAAGATATGGTAAATCAGATATTCTTAAGATGTCAATTAGAAGAAAATTATTTGAGCTTCTAATGAATGTTTGCTATAGTCTATTACTTTGCCTCATTCTGAGCTTGTCATTTGATGTTTATTTGAAGTTTGTTGGACTTCAATTTCCACCTGAAATTGTATATAACTAAATTTATTAATAAAATCTAATTTCATAAGTAAGCACTCATGTTAATTGAATAAATCTTCAGTATCAAAGCACTAGAAGTAGAAAGTAATTCTATAGTAGGTTATTTCTCAGTCATCATGTATCTTACCTTGAAACAATAGTTACTGGCCTCTATCAGGAGCCTGCTACCAGACTAAACATGATACAGAGTTGATACTCTCTGTTCTTAGAGTGCAATGTTTTTCTTTTACAGCTTGAAATAGATAGCATCACGTTTTCATTACCTTTCATATTTTTTTGTATTGAAAGCTAAGAATAGTTCAACCCATGTGTTTTCCAGCACTGAAGAAAAGCAGCAAGAAAACCAGAAAGGAATCTATTCTACAGTATGCAGCTCTTTTAAAGACATCCTGTGTCGTGGGAGGGGTGTGATTCATGCCAGCTGTAGTTAAACTAAGAATTAAATTATGACCATTATAGGAAGACCTTGCCTCTTACATTCATTGAAGAGAGAGGATGAAATAATCACTGCTTGGCAATGTACAGCTGTGGCATTGAGCCCATATGTATAAAGATGAGAGAGAGTCTGATTCTAAATGAGATATTTGTGTTTCATTGCATGTTATAAATACTGCATATGGAGCTTTCAATTAATTTTCTCCTTTAAAATTAGTCTTGCTTTGAGAGAAATATTTCTTATCCCCTTACATAAATATTTCTAATAAACTGCAAATAAAAACATCAATATTTACCCCTATAGCCTCTGCTCTCTTATAAACTGTATTTTCAACTACTATGAAATTGCAGCTTTCTTTTAACTTATCTCACTGAGAAATTTGGAAATATATATATAAAGGGAATAAAAAGTCTGTAATTTCTTGATGGCATCCATAAAGACCAGTGTAGGCAATGAGATGAGTATCTGCAGGACATTTTTAATTGTTAATCATATATAGGACATATTCTTCATTTCTACCCTTTTTGTGATATGATAGAGAAACCTGTCTTCTGCTAATACAGAACTTGAAGTAACACTATTTTCTTATGGAAAATGAACACTGTATTCTCCTCTCAGATTTTCCAAGTCAGTTCAACAGGAAATGAAGTCACATTCTCAAGTGAGCAAACTGTAAGCACAACAATTGCCTTTTATAAGGTATTATATTTCCATTTATAAAACATGGCAATATTTTCACTTTTTAACCAAGCATTTTGTGAAAACATCTTATGAATGTGTAAAACTTACTAATAAGTGGAGCTAGGTAATTTCTTTTGTAATAATGGATGTCATTGTATAGAATACAGAGGAGAGAACAGAAAGGGATTTGTAATAGTAAGAATAAACCAAAATACCTGCTATGCTGTGAAACAAGGGTATTTCATGTTAGAACCATTAAAAGTCTGAAATCTTATTTTAACAAGTAGTTAGTTTATTTTAATTAATGTTTCTGAGAAAAACTTCCAGGAAAAACAAATACAGAGCTTAGTGAATAAGTTTTCCAAGTGTTTATGTATTAGTCTATTTTCTCCATTAAGTGATAATTGATGATCATTCTCGTTAAATAAAACCATCCTAAAAGTGATGCATCAAAAATCAGTTAAAAAACCCACAAAAATATTGTGATGATTTTTTTTATGCTTCCTCTGTTTTTTTCTGAACATCTGATCAGAATTCAGACTAGCTTTTATCTGGACCTGGTACTTGATCATTTGTGCCTGAGTTTTGTTGAGTGTATTACATGTGTAGTCCAGACTGTAGTCCAGACATCCAAGATCAACAACTAGATGTAATTTCTTCATGTCTCCTGAAAATGCAGGATTTCTGAGACCTCTAAATCCATTTGAGAACTCTATTCAAAGGCCCAGAAGCTATGTCCCTCCCAAAACATGTTCCCTCTGCAGTCGCACATAAGAAAACCATGGAACAATACATCATACAGCATCAAAAACTAGTGTCTGCCTTCACTTTGCCTTCTTGCCTTCCTGAAATTAGTGTACCTTGTGCTTACACAATGCCTGGGCTCCCTGCAAAACCAGGCAACTATCATTCAACATTGAATTTGCACATATTCATTGAAAGTTTATCTGTTTAAACATCCATTTTCCTTGTTTGCTTTCCTAGGGTTATGCCTTTTCACATAGGACTCTCCTGGCAGATGATCCTGTGTCTGCAGATGACTGTTAAGACAACTCATGTTCCTTTCACAGTGAAAGCATTTCTACTGGTCTTTCATTAAGGATGGGAAGGACAAGATGTAGGAAAAAAAATCCTCTTAAAATCCATTATTCTGCTCTGATACATAACCACTACCATATTACAGCTTGTATGGTGCATGAGACACTCCCTCAACAATGTCTGCAGATGCTTTCTGTCAGCAGGGAGGATTGCTATTGATGGAATTCCTGCAGCTTTGTGGTTTGTCTCTCTGTTATTGTTGGACAGTTACTAAGCAAGACTTAAATCCAGAGAAGGTGTGCTGCATGTTGAAATTAAGATGCAGAGACAGGATGTCACACAGAGAGGTTACAGACTGAATTCCATAACTTCTGTACCAGCCCTAATAAACCAGGCTGTAAGATTATTCCTTCCCACCTACTATAGCGCTTCATGCAGAAAACAAATTAATTTCTTTTTAAATCTGAATCCTTTAGTGATAATACAAGTACAAGCCAAGCACTGACAATCTTTCCTAGTTTTGTTCTGTTTTTATCATATAATATCACATTCTGAAATTCTGCTATTATGGTAAATTCAATAGAACACTCAGAAATGTTATTTTGGTTGAATCACTGAAAAAGTCAAGTCATGAAGCAATTGACTGAAAAGGCTTCTGAAAGTGGCAACCACAAAAAATTTTACAGCAGTAGGAAAGTAGGCATACTAGAAAAGGTAAAAAGTTACATAGTATTGAACTGCTGGGAGAGTGTTACAGTGTAAAATAGAGACCTATCAATGAAACATTTAAATAAATTCCTCTCTAATATTTTATGACTGAAAAAACACCCCACATAATGAATTGAATTGCCATCATGTCAATGATGTTAGTGCTGATAATGACTGTGGTGAAGGGTGTATTGTATGTAGAAACGGATAACATACATTAATGAATTTTAAAAGTTGCTGTATGTTACAATATAACCTAGCTGCTTTCCTTCGAACATTTTTCACATTAACTCAATACTTCTCATGTTTGAATGTCAGGACACCAATTATATTTAGATAACATAAGGGTTACTTAGCCTTAAGACTTATAAATTTCTAAGTTTGGGGTTGTTTTTTTTTTTCCTTGCTCTTTTTACACAGATTAAGTTCAAAATGACAGCATTAGTTTGTAACAGTTGGTATGTATTGTTTTAAATATGTAGAAAAAAAATAATGCTTTTAGTTAAAAACTTTATCCAATTGGTCAAAAATAATTTTAGTTTCTTGAACTGTTGAATAAATTTAGGGTTTTTTTCCCCATTCTACTTGCAAGAAATCAGAAAATTTTATTGAGGTATTTGGCATAGGGAAATTTATTAAAATGAAGATCATAATGGATTTTACAATGCAAGTTCACATGTCTATTATTTCATTGCATTTCATAGCAAATTAGCCCTTTTTTTTTTTTTTTTTCATTTTTTTTCCTATATAAAAGAATATATGTTACTGTATGAATATCTTACATTTACATAAATAATTTTTGGTATTCTTTTTAGCAAAGAAACTGAGAGATTGGTTGTTTTGCTTTTCTCTTTTAATATAGTGTATCTCCATTTGTGTACTGTCTACAATGAATTGAATCCATTGGGTTTTTTTACACATTATAATGGTTTAAATGGGATATATATATAAAAGTGATCAAATGAGAGCTCCTAATTACTTTTTGCTCTTTTTAATCTTCCTGGGAAAATGGCAATTTGTTTTCTTTTTAATTTATTTTCTAATACTTTAAAACTACTTGCTTTTTTTGATGCTTTTACTCTCAGTCACTGCCACTGGGTTTTGTTCTATTCTGGTTCTGCCTTTGTCATCTTCTTTTTCAAGTTTCTCCATGTTCTAGTCTGTGAGTTACTCACTGCAAGTTTGTCCCTGGAAGAAACATTGTAGGGAGGACTGTTAAAAACAAGTTGTCAGTCTTTGTAATGACCTAGTTGCTTTCATCTTTTCTGTTGAAAGGGTATAAAGGAGTGCTTTTATTGGGTTGGGTAACTTGGCTTAAGGATTTTATTTAGTACACCAATGAGGGCTTTTATCATTTTCCCCTGCATTTTATTGAGGATATTGTTCTGAAGAAGTTCTGAGCTCAAATTTGTTCTATTAAAATGTACTCCAGTCTGTGCTTAGGGAGAATATAAGTACAGTTACACCAGATCAGTGCATTTTTAGTTAACATTCCATTAGAACAGTGGTCCCTATTTTTAAGTACATTGACCATGTCTTTACAGTTGCATTATTTTATTTTGTTCCTTTATGCTACTGTCAGCCTATAGTTTTGGTTTTGTCTTTTTCCTTAGAGATGTGAACATTCATTGATACATGGCTGTTGCATATGTGCAAGACTGTTCGATTAATGAACTTCTAGATTTATACTGATCATCTCTATTGATTACACAGATAAGTGCCTGCATTTTAGTGAATTTCTTTGAACATTTTGCTTCTCAGTGACTGAGGTAACTTGGAAATGCTATGAAGGCAAATAAAATGTAATATACAGGTGATATTTGTTTTGTAAGATTTCATATACTTGCAACATAGAGGTGTGGGAATGTTTTGTATTGTTTCTTATAATCCACGGAGTTGTATATGACATGACACTATTATAGCAAAAAAAGCATCTCTTTACCTCTAAAAGAAGAGTATAATCATAGGAATGAAGATTTTTTTTTTCCAGTATCTATGTCCCTAATTTTATATAGCACATTGGTTTGGATTAGACCAAACACTCTCTTCCAAAATTAAAATTTACCAGAAGGTACCAAAACCTCAAACACCTATGCAAAAAAAACCTAATGGGAAAAACATGTTAGCTTTAGCTTTATAGAAGTACAAGTGATTGTTTGGACTGTGGTTTGGCTACGCTGTAAGAAATACATTAAGCAGGCCTCATCCACATAAAATCTGGATTTTTAACACATTTTAAGCTGAACATTTTTACTCCAAGTCACTAATGACTTCTGAAAATTTTAATCTTATGAAACTGTAATTCTATTCATTGCAGAATAATGCCTTTATTTTCTTTTTCCAAACACGCAGGATATGATTTATGAATGTCAAGTTAGAATGTTCATAGAGAAATGTGTATACCTTTGTTTGATAAACAAGATTTGCCTAAAAACATCACATCCATCCAACTTGTTCTCTCCAGAAATCCTGCTGGAAAACAACTGATATAAAATCCTAAAATACTAGAAAAAAAAAAAATCTGCTTCAGGTCCCCATTTATGCACATTGGGTGAAAGCCAGTACTAAAGGCAATGGTGCTATTATTACAGAGCTGGACTTGGCCCAGATGTCTGTTCTGTTTACACATGCGAAAGCCCATTAAAATTATGCTGCTTGCAATGAAATAAATGGAGGCCAAATTACTGTTCTTTTCATGGAACTTAATTTGAACTTCATATAAAAGTTGTCTACTGTATCAATTGTATCATCCTATTCAGACAAGACATACAAGGTCTATGTTAGTATAAGGAGCAAGAAATCTTTTAACTGCTTAACTAAAGTATTAATGTTTTTAGTTTGCAGCTGGATAGATTCATGCATAGGGCATAATGACTGGGTTAAAACTGCAAATGTGACAAAGTTATAATATACTCTTTTGCAGTGTAAGAGACAGAATTACAGAAAGAATTTATAGGAAAATGACAGTCTAATAAAAGACCATATTGTTAGCAACACCTGTAATTTCAGTTGACTAGAGAAAAAAAGATTGCAAGAATGACAGCCATGTAAAACAGTTTTATGTTCATTAAGAGAGGTGAGGATCAGAGTTTAGGCAGGAATCTGGCAGTGCAGACCATAGTAAAACTTTAGATCCTGAAGCTGCTCACTTGCAGAACAGATGAGTGCTGGATTATTGGTTGAAGAAGAAATCAAGTTGTTGACATTGTTTTAGAAATGGAAACTGCATGATTACAATAACATGTACAGAAAAGCAAAATTATAATTTCTACCACTTCTATGTACTAGTATATGATAGAGGGAAAATGCAGAATGTCTTTGTTTAATCTACACTCATTGTACAAATTTTCATTACCCATTAAGTAAGAATATATTACTCCTGCCTGCAGAGTCTACCAAATTTCTATTTTATCTGAGAAGGTTATAATTAAGTGCCACTTGATAAAGAAAGCATTTTGAAGCTTCCTTATGTGAAATAAGACTAGGAAGGCTGTAAAGTCTGAATATAATAGACAAATAGAATGATATTTATGTATATAAACTTGAGAAAGATGACAGGTATCTGTGGTGAAATTTCTTTTGGTGGGAAGTGCTTCTCTGCCATTATATGTTTTTGCTATAAGTGGACTTCAGCAAAAAGCCTTTCATGACCTCTTGGAAGTAAATCCCTGTTTTGTTCCTGGAGCTGGAACTGGCAAGACATAGATTGCTGTGGCAGAAGTCCCTAAAAGAACACATCTTCCTATAATGTAGACAAGACTGATGACCTCTGCTGATTTGCTGGTGGAAGCATCTGCTCTCACATCAGGGGCTTCTCATTACCTGTCCCTGCACACACCAGTAATGATTTTCACAGAAAAGGAAGCTGAGGACAAAAGCATGAAATTAAGCCATTAAGAAAATATAGTGGTAATAACAGTAGATTTCAAGGAGATTAGAAATATGATCCTGATTTATAAATGAGCTGCTTATCACTAGAAGTGATATTAGTAGAGAAGATGCTTCAGGTTCTTTTAATCTTGAACTGAAGTTTTCCTTTTCTTCTCTTTCCCTCTCCCCTATTAAGAAATACCCTCCAGTGAAAGCAAATACTTTTGCTTGGGGAAAGTTCAAGCATTGTTGAATACTGTAAATAATGTTATTCATGTTTCTTGGGAATCAGCTCAAGACTAATTCTTGTCTGACAAAATACTGCAGTGCCTCCCAGGATTCCTAGTTTCCTCATCCTCATACTCCTGTTCTCCACTGTGGCCTCACCACAGAAACCAGCATGCAGCACAGAAGCTCTGGCAGATGCAGATAATGTGAGCTGCAATAAAAGAAGTTACAATTTTCTCTTCAATACTTTTAGGCTAACAAATTGCTTTCCAGAGCAATATTCAGCTAATGCATTTGTTTCACATGGTAGTTCACTAAATAGTGAGGGACTTCAACACATTTACAAATGTTTTGCTGAGTCAGAGCAACATCCATATCTTCTAAGAGCACTCTGACAATTCTTCCTTCTAATTTAAATTTTTATATATAGTAGTATTTTCACAAAAATATTGGAAGACTGACATTCATGACCTCTTCCTAGTTTAAGCTGTTCCTGTAGATTGCTACTCACTCTGCATCTATACTGGGAGATATTCTCCTCTATTAACCTACTGAAAGTGTTAAAATGCTGGTTCTTTGTGAAAAAGATTTCC
>JANHGN010011530.1:0-18093 GCA_024605025.1 Megaceryle maxima | reverse complement strand
AAATGCTGGTTCTTTGTGAAAAAGATTTCCAACTGGCAATAATGGTTATTTGTTCTTTTCAAAGAATTATATCTATATATATAATATATATGAAACTATGTATGATATCTAACATTTTTCAGTGTTTTTATGGGTCTTTAATAATAAGATATACCTGTTAGGTATAACAGGTGTTTATAAGGCAGATTGTAATGGTCTACTCTCTGAGTATGTGCAGTATCACAGCTGCAAGTATAACTTGGTAAAACAAAGCACTGATTATTTTTTCTATTTAACTTATCATTTCTAATGGGGTAGAAAGAAGCTGAAAAACCAAGTAATGTATTCAAATCAGCTTAAAATTTGAGTAATATATTGTTAAATTGGATATTTAGAAGAGATCTATCTTAGGGTCCTGAGGGAACTGGTGGATGAAGTCGCTAAGCTGCTTTCTATCATAGTTAAAAAGTCATTGCAGTCTGGTGAATTTCCCATTGATTGGAAAAGGGGAATCATTACCCGCATTTTCAAAAAAGGAAGAATTGAAGACCTGGGAAACTACAGACCAGTGAGTCTCACCGCTGTGCCCAGGAAGATTATGGTGCAGATCCTCCTGAAGGATCTGCTAAGGCATATGGAAAATAAGAATGTGATTGGTAGTAACCAGCATGGCTTCACCAAGGGTAAATCATGCTGGAAAAATTTGGTGGCCTTTTACAATGGAGTTACAGTGTTGGTGAATAAGGAAAGAACAACTAATGACATCTATCTGGACTTGTGCAAGGAGTAATCTAGATGCTTGCACTCAAAAATTTGCAGTCAATGGCTTGATGTCCCAGTGGAGACCAGTGACAAGTGGTGTTCCTCAGAGATTAGTACTGGGACTGGTGTTGTTTAACATCATCAGTGACATGGACATCGTGATTGAGTGCACCCTCAGCAAGTTTGCTGACACCACCAGGCTGTGTGGTGTGGTCACACAATGCAGGGAAGATAAAGACATTTAGCAATTCAATTCCCTTTTTTTTTTTTTTGTGATCAGATGATTCTGAAGAATTGCTTGCTGTAACATTTCTGTGAAAACACAAATATATCTGTACATTTTACAAGACACATCAATAAGTAAGAAACAGTTTTTGTAGAGATTAAATGTATGCAACATCTCTCACATCCACAAACAGCATTTGGAAAGTGAAAAAGCACAGCTACTGAGTCACTATGGGATACAATACTACTGTTAGTAGCAAAATGCAGTAGATGTAAAATGTTTCCAACAGTAGCCAAATATAATTTTAGTCTGTAATACATATAGGTCTGTATAGCTCTTCCTAAATAAATTCTCTGGGTGAGTTCATCAGAAGAAAACAATATTGCCCAGTAGGGGAGTTAGAAGGAGGCTGAAGGGGTCCATAAGGTTGCATAAATGTTGTTCTTATCACGTTGCAAACTTTAGGGATGCTGCTAAAGCACCTCAGGTAGTTTTCTCACTTGCTCTAAGTTATTCTGAAATCTAAACTATGCTGTGTTGTCCCATACCGAGAAACAGTAAAGAACGGGACAGAAGGATCACCATGTCATATGAAAGTTCTCCCAAAGAAGTATGTTTCTTTTGAAAAATATTTAGAAACATAGAAATGTCTGGGTTGGAAGGGACCTCTAGCACTACTGTAAAATCATAGAATCAAAGAAGTGTCTGGGTCATCTAGTCCAACCCCCCTGCTGAGAGCAGGGATATCCTCAACTAGAGAAGGTTGCTCAGAGCTCCGTCAAGCCCCACCTTGAATGTCTCCAGGGATGGGGCCTCAGCCACCTCCCTGGGCAACCTGTTCTGGTGCTCCACCACTCCCATGGTAAAGAACTTCTTCCTTATTTCTAGTCTAAATCCACTCCTTTCTAATTTAAAACCATTACCCCTCATCCTTTCACTCCAGGCCTTTGTAAACAGGCCCTGTCCAGTCTTTTTGTAAGCTCCCTTGAGGTACTGGAAGGTGGCTATTCTGTCTCCCTGGAGCCTTCTCTTCTCCAGGCTGAACAATCCCAGCTCCCTCAGACTGTCCTTATAGGAGACGTGCTCCAGCTCCCTGATCATCTTTGTGGCCCTCTGGACCCGCTCCATCAGGTCCATGTCCTTCCTGTGCTGAGGGCTCCAGAGCTGGACACAGTATTCCAGGTGGAATTTCTTAGTGTATTCCAAATGAGTGCAAAACTGCTTCAGTACATGTGAGAATCTACCTATATACTAGGTGTTCTAGTGCACATTGTGTGATATTTCAGAAAAATGGCAAAATTTGCTGCACTGCTTGGTAATGGTATCATTAATCTGCCTGCAAATGTTGTTTGTTTTGCATAATGTCTGATAATGTCTAATAATGATAATGATAATGTCTAATACCATGAGAGTCATGGGATAGATGGCTGTGGAGACACAGAACAGTGAATGAATCCTGATGATCTACAGATCTACAGAAGTGCGACACAATGTAGACAAAGGTCACTGTCAGATCCGGAAAGGCACATCTGAAACCTGCACATGGCTGCCAGCATACAAATAGCTTGGGAAGGTGAGGAGGAATTGTCAGTTGGATTCCCTTGTCACTGGCACTGCAAAAGACCTAACAGCCAGATGAATGTTTCAGAACCCAATGACTATCTGGATGCTTGACACCCACTTCTGCCAGGGTGCCCAATAGCTGGACAAGAGTTATTGAACAACATACTATTCTGGTGCTTCTGACTGTCAGATTGAAAGAGCAATGAGAAGAATCTGTTTTATTTTAGTTTCACTTAAAAAAAAAAAATCTTCCCCTTTTGTAAGGTGCTGGCTGCATTGCTGATCTAATGTTGGAGCAACATGTGCACCATGAACACACTTCCTTGTTTTACCTGTATTTACCTCTTTTTTTTGTCTGAGAGATGATCTATAACTATGACCAGAAACTTCATGTCGTGACAATCGTGGTCATGTTCTGCTTCACCCAGTCTGGATCCTTGGCATTATAAGTAAAGTTACCATCTCTGGCTGTTTCCCAGTCATAGTCTGTGGCCATAATGGGATAAAGTTTAAATGGAAGCATGTCTTGTTTACTGGGAAAAAAAACCACATGAGAAAATATTTTTATTTTTCCTGGGACTTGTAGCACTTTCAGCTTGTGTGTATACATTCATTTTTATTTTAAGAAGGCTAAATGTGAATAACTGAATTAATACTGAATGTTCAGTTTTGGTCCCTGATATACAGAAAAGATGCAGACAGACTGGAGAGAGTCCAGAGAAGGGCCACGAGGATGATCAGAGGACTGTGAAACCTGACATGAGGAAAGGCTGAGAAACTAGGTTTGTTCAGCCTTGAGAAGAGAAGGCTTATGGGAGACCTTATTACCATGTACCAGTGCATAAAATGTGGCTAACAAAAAGATGGAGACTCCCTTTTTATAAGTAGTTATGTGGAAAAGACAAGGGGTAATGGGTACAAGTTACTCCCCAGGAGATTCCAATTGGACTCCAGAAAATATTTTTTATCATGAGAACAATTGGACATTAGAATAATCTCCCAAGTAAAGTTGTGGATTCCCCTACACTGGACTGTTTTAAGACTCAGCTTGACAGAGTGCTGGGCCATCTCATTTAAACTACACATATATATATTTTAAAAAAAACCAAACCAAAACTTAAAAGCTTGGACTTGAGGTCCCTTCTAACCTAGTATTCTATAGTTCTGTGATTCTACAAATATTTTTTCAGAAGCTACTTAGTTTACTTAAATTTCCATGATATATTTGTGATTTTTTTCACATTGTTTTCTACCCATACACAAAACTAATGGCATATCTGAATTCTTTCCAGTAAAATGTAATAATTATCTAGATTTCAATAGGCATTTCAGTTTTTCACATTCAAGTTAAGCTAAACATCAGTCACCTATAAAGTACTTATCTATTTTTAGAAAATAAATAAACTATCTATTACTTGTTATTTATAATTAAACTACCATGGACTGGTATTTTCTAGGCATTCTGGAAATTATCCCTCCAACCAGCTGCAAGCCTCCATCCCTTGGTTCAAAACCATGATTGTTATCTTTTGGCTTTGAATGAAACATTCAGGAAGTGTTTATTGTTCATGTTAATCCATGCTGTAGCTGACTTTGCTGTTTCTATCATCAAACTCTGTTAACAAATAATGCCATTGTCTGAAAAATATAAAGAAAAGATAAAGCTTCTCTTGTTATCTCATGTCCCTCTGTAATAAATGGCAATAAAGTCATTATACCATGCAAAGCTATGAATCAGTTTAACAAGCAAGTTCTATTGAGGGGGATGATTATATTTGTTGTAAGGGCACTGGTCATCTGTTTTGTCTGTAAACAAGTGTATAACTCCAGCTATTGTGACTGTAAAGGAATTCCACGCCTCCACTTTCACAGTTCTTTTTCTGAAAAAAAGAAAAAAAGTGAGGATTTTTATTTGTGATACATCTGAAACATAGAAAAATACATAGGAAAATACTGTACTTTTTTGTAAAGTGTAAAAATTCAAGATAATGAATACTATGATATCAACTTCACTTTCAGTACTTTGCGATACAAAACTGGTGTGGAGGAGAATGCAAAGATGTGACAGAATGGAAAAGAAAGGTTAGAGGTTCAGATTTTCTAATAGGCACTCTGGTTCTCTTCTTCTGAGCTCTCTGATTTTTTCAGATAGAACTACAAAAAAGCCTAGTGTTAAATGTCTGCCCAATTTTGCTTACTATGTCCTTTCACCATGGATCCCTCCCCATGCAGTGAACATATGGTTCTCTTCTTGTGATTCCTTGGCAGTGCACCACATAGGCTTGCCAAAGAACATATGCAATGTCTGATTCTGTATGGTCAAATTCCACACCCAAATTCTACATTCCACTCTTTGTTTTTTACAGTGGCTCTTCTGAATGCCTGCACAGCTATTACACACACAAAGGTATATCACAGGCACTTTTCTGGTCTATGTATGAGCAAAGTGACTCTTCATCACATCACATTGTATCAAAATACTATTTGTCCAAGTGTATGCACATGATTCCTCTCTATGTCTTCATACTAATATTTTGTAATAAATATAGAAGTATAAGATAAATGTACATAAAATTTTATAACTTTATGTATTAACATGTATTTATGTATTGCTTCCTGAAAGCTACGTGGAAAAGTTACTGTAAATGCTCTGAGTGTGCTCCATCTCAGCTATGGTAACAGACTGAGTGTGCACTTGTTGGACATCACAAACGGGAAATCCATGACACCTACATGTACAGCTCGTAGTTTCAACCTTCTGCTGATACACAGTGTTGATTCATGGGAATTAGATTGTACTTCTGAGTCCTAGAACTGCTGTCAAGTTGCCGAGTTACTCATGCAAGATGAGTCTCAATTAAGAGTAATGTAGGTAACTGGCTTTCCCAAGTTTATTCTATATCCTGTGATGTTTTCTGTTTATACAATGGATTTTCAAGATAAAATCTTTGGCTAGCACTCATATCTGCAAAGATATTTTATATCTGGACTAGAGTGATACATGAATAAGAATTGAATTTCATTCTTCTTGGTGCTGACAAAATGTACAAAAGGGTTGCACATAGAGAAATTAAGGAGAATAAAAATGCTGGATTTACAGCAGACGTAGTTCTTAAAGACAGATGTGAAGAAATATGGGCAAGAACAATGATACTAAAGATTGAACATAAAGCCAGGTGTTGGCGAAAGTGATTGTGGGAGAAATAGTTACGTGGAAATTCTTGGCTGTTATGGCTGAAATTCTTAGAGTACCGTTGACACATTTGTGAGGAGGCTAACATCTTAGTCACAGTGTAAGAAGGATACTGTGCTATTTTTGTACTTATAGAAACAGCCCAAATCAAAGTATTTTGTTAATGGTTTATAAATTAAACTCTGGTTAACAAAATTACTTTTGATATGCTTTTCTTCCTAAAAACATGACACTGAAAAAAACACCAGTTTTGACACTCTGGCTTTTAATGGCCCTGTCAACGAGCCTATTAATGGAAACAACATCATTCTGATGAGGCAACATTTTATTTTTAATATACTGAAAACCACTGAGATTATAACAAATGAAAACAGACATTGTCTGACTTTTCATTTGGATTTGGAGTATGATTTTTTTTTTATTGGTTAACTGGTTTTGCTGACTATACTAATAGAATTAGCATTATAATTACAGAAAATCTATGGTAGTGTATATATATTCCTTCTCAGATACTGGAGAAATTTTGCTAGTATTAGTGCCTCTAACTAAAGAGAAGGACACAATGCTGGCTTCAAATGCATGACCCAGCTCTAACTGTGTTAACACATACATCTGTGATATGACAACCACATTTGCAGAGGCTAATAGGAACTGCTACTCAGAAAGGCTAATGAGGGTGATCTGACTGCCTAATTAACAGAACTGTAATGTTGGGTTTTTATGTAGCAGAAGTTAGTTTTTGCAGTTAACTCTATACACAACTGCATTGGGTCATGCAGATGTAGCCATTGATTGTATTACAGTCTTGATGACACAGAAGATTACAGAGAGAAAAATTCTGAATGGTGTGCTACCTGGTTTCCTTTCACAGCCCCAGGTAGCAATAGACTTTTTTTTACCTGCTTCCCCTGGTCAGTTCAGTTTCTCTCAGTTAAATTAGTACTGTCTTGGGCAGGAATGATACATGTAACAGTGCTGCAAAATGGAGTAACATG
The DNA here is from genome assembly GCA_024605025.1 of Megaceryle maxima. Lineage (NCBI taxonomy): Eukaryota > Metazoa > Chordata > Aves > Coraciiformes > Cerylidae > Megaceryle > Megaceryle maxima. The sequence goes on along the minus strand of JANHGN010011530.1, from coordinate 11,375 downwards.
GGCTGACTCTGCTTAGGAATCAGAACGAGTTTGAACACAATCCTGAAAGGACCACCTGAGTGATAGCACTTAGGGGCTCACTTGTCAGCATGCTGCCTGATGTACCTACAGAGCCAACTGCAGTCACTCAGAAGGGAGCTGCACTGTGTTGTGTGGACGTGTCATCCTGGGCTGGCAGAGCAGTGCAGAGTGCTTTTGTACTGTGCTCTGCCATCTGATGTAGACATCTGCTGCATGCCTCGTGCAATGGTACAGCTCTGAACACAGTGTCACCGCTTTGATAATAATGCATGTGGTTATTATTCCTTCTCTGCTATAAATATAGTTCACTTTTCTTTCTTTTTTGGTGGGAAAGAAAGCAGCTGTGCTTGAGAGACTCTATAAACTTGACAAGGCAGTTAAAAAGAGGAAAACACAAACAAAATAGGAGAGCAGATGAAAGAATGCACAAAGGGGAATAAGGATTTTCGCAGCTTAACATCTAGTTTCAGACTGAGCTACTGCTTGTCACCATGTTCCTTCCTGCACTATTAAACACTCAAGAGTAACATCACATTTTCAGTCTATTCTGCAGGGGTTTGAGTCATGCAGTATTTGAAATCAGGTGGTCAAACTCAGTGTCTTGTGTAGAAAACATCCCAGTACTCCTTGTTCTATTAAGGCAGTTTCAAATTAAATACATTTGAACAAAAACTGCTGCAACTTGGTGAAATGTCAGCACATAGAGGAGCTGACAGCTATAGGGTTTTCATCTGGGGAGCACTCACTGATAACTTCCCCTTGCTTTGATGCTAAAGAAATTAGCCCATCTCAACAAAATGAATTTGTTACTTTACTAATGTAGACTAAATCCAGCTAACTAATGCTAGCTGAGTTACTATAAAGGTAGAGTGTTAGGTTGAGTAGGAATATCTATGAGGGAGAAGAACATATAAAGACATTGTCCAGATGCTTTTTTGTTAAGTGATTAACATATAAGAGAAGGAAAAGGAGATAAAATTAAATGTTGATGTTGTCTTGACTGATCTGCAACCCTAGCAGGAAGTAATGTTTTGTGTTCCCAAGTAATGTTTTGGGAAGGGATTGGATGGGAGTCAGGAGTAGCTTCACTCTTCATACTGGTGATTATGAAATATGAAGACTACATATTGTGCTGTCATCCTACAGAGCTGACATGTGAAAATCGTGTGTCTTGTAGAGCCACAGGAGCCCCGTCGTCAGCATGATAAGCATGAGTTGATAAAATATTCAGAGAAAGATAACTCAGTCTGGATCTGCCTGAGCGTGGTTATTTTGATTTTGCCTATTTCCAATTAATTATCCTATTTAATATTCCAAATACCTGCCCCCTATAATTTAATTTGAGGAGAAGGAGTTGTGTTGTTTTTTTGTTTTTGGTTTTTTGTGGTTTTTTTGTTTTGTTTTGTTTTGTTTTGTTTTATTATTCTGTTTTATTAGAAAGATTTAGGAAGTTAGAGATTAGATATTAGCTTTTGGAGATTGAACTTAATCAAAGGTCTCTTGCTTGTCTAAAGGAGATGTTTCTTTTTTCTTTTATAGTTTTTCCAGATTAACTGAGTCAATCAGATGTTGTGCTGGCATATGATCCAACACACAGGGTGACTGTGGAGTAAGGCAATAAACATGCTTCAAGTAGGAAAACCACAAAAGTACCACAATAGGATGTTTTCTTGATCTGCAATATATTTCTGTATCAGGAAAAGATGAGAAGGGTTCTCTTCACTTTCTGGTTACCCCAAAGAGATACAGATAGACCAGAAAAACAAGATGAAGAACTTAATATTCTATGTACACTCCAGTGTCTGGTAAAACACACAAGGTTTGATTGTCAAGTAACTGAATTGCATGGCTTGCCTGTTCCTTGTGCTCTTGATTGTCTTGCTTTGGGACCTGTCTGGACCATGCTGCTGCTGCCTTAAGGGGCATTTCTAGAGCCCTGGTGACATGGGGGTGAGGAGGGGGCAGGATGGTGGGTTCCTAGGGCCAGGTAGAAGGAGCTGAAAAGTACTCTAGATGATTTAGACTTAGGGTGTGTTGGTATGAAGGCACAAGTCCAGACAGGTGGAATAGCACAGTATGTTGACACAGAAAGATGTGGTATGTCACTTTTAGGAGAAGAAAATTCTCCTAACTAATTCATGGCCATGCCAGGTTCCAGTAACTGTGTTTCTTGAGGCAGCATTTCTAAAATGATCAATGAATCATTCCCACTTAATCATATGAATATCCCCTTCTGATGACAGTTTTACCAGGTGTTTCACCTGTGTGTGTTCCCTTGGCACTAGTCTCACACAGGCTGTGGAACTGTGCTTACTAGAGGCTTCACCTCTCACCTTCTTGCTATAGAGCCAGTTATGGGCAACTTACAGCTCCATGGAAGCTATCATAAATTGTTTGCACTAGTCAAAAGCACTGACTGTGCTAGACATCAAATATTTGTCCCACAGTGTTCTCTAAGTTACTTCTTTTTCTTGCCTTGGTTTTTTTTTTTTTTTAATCTTGGTCTTGTGACAGATCTGTGCTGTAATTCTCTTCAGTGATTAGTTTGTTAGTTTTCCAGAATAAAACAGTAGAAAGGAATGTATATTTAAGTATGTGACTGCCACTCATTATTACATTAATTTTGAATTTTGAAATTGGGAGTGGGAATTACATCTTTTTTAAAAAAGTTTAATAAAATTACCTTTTGTGTATATTCTAAGCGTTTTTATGAATGTAGTTGAAGTAAAATGCCAAGTAGCCTCTACGAATGTAAATTAATAACTAGTGGTTGTACATATATGCTTTAATTTGAATAACAAAAAGGTTTCTCACTTGCTATTATTACAATGCATCCATTCTGTCTCAAAAGTTCATTTAAAAATCCAATGTATAGTAATAAAAAAAAAAAAAAGCAAAAAAAAAAAGCAGCTTGATTCAATGTACTAAGAAAAGGTTTCATATGATAATTAATCAAATTTCTCTGTGTGTGAAACAGATCTTCCCTGTAGCAAATATCTAAATTTCTTTCAAAATTGCTTTAAGAGAGACAGAAGTACATCTAAGAAAAACTGAAAATATCAGGAAAGAAATGAATTAAAAAAGTTAATAATTAATAGATTCTTCTTACAGGATTTATTCCATGTAAAGGGGATTTGTCGGTACATTTAGTATCACCTTGCATAACAATTTGAAAAAACTATCTGTAAATTCATAGTTTCAACGAGCCTGTTCTGTGTCTTATGTACACAAGTACTTGTTCTGCAGCAGCATGAAGCTCTGAAAACAAGTGTTGCATGACCAGAATATATTTGAAGAAAGCTGGTCTTTGTGTTGCTCCAGATACATTGGTGGGTAAGAGATAAGCATCCCAAGTGTGACTGTAGTAGAGGCACTTCTTAAAGTTATGCTTTATCTGAAGTATATATCCACAAGTAAACAAATGTGAATCTAGTAAAGCTCAGCTCTCTTTATTAAAATACTTCTTACAGTATAAGCCCACCTTAGATACAAGTAAACCAAAGTAATATGATTTTACAAATCCAAATTTATATGTCCTGGTCCTGGCTCTTATACTGTTCAAACCACCAGCATTATGAAGTGCAGATACATTAGGCTAAAATGTGTATCATTTTCTTAATGCTAGATTTTGAAGGTTATAATCATAAATGTCTCAATTTTATATGATGGTGGAATGGAAGAAATAAGTTCAATTTCTTTAAGTGTAGCATCTATAAATTCCTGATCAAGGATTCAGATCCTTAACACTATCTCTCCAGTTGAGTAAAATTACTTTCAAACATACTGTTAAATACATGTAGTAATCTTCTGATTTGCCATTAAGCAACATTTCATAATGTTAAAAGGATTTAAATAATAGCAGTAGAAGATGGAGTTTTCTTTCTGGGTAATGCTCAGAATAACTGTAATAATATTTATATAGAATTATATGTTTATTTTTATGAATAAAACAATAATAGTGTAAAAATATAATATATAAATGTGAGTTTAAGAGGGTATCTAATGCTTCCTTTTAACAGAAAGGATTATATGGAGGGAATAAAGGCTATTTGATAAATGTACGTGGGGTTTTTTCATAATACAACCAATTAATTTTTTTCAGTGTTACACCTGCTTATATTGATGTTAATTGAGCAATATTAATTGAACAATGCACATGAACTTGACAGTTGTTAAGATTCAGTGACAGAGCCTGTACTGCTAACTAACAATGACTTACATTGTCCAGCACTCTGAATCCATCTGCTTGTCATACATTTGCTATGCAAACTGTTGTTCAGTGTGTCTGTGTACACTGAACACTTAATACTAATTCACATTAGTATTAAGGAACATGTCTGTAAAACTTTCAATGCCTGACAATAGTGTGTCAGAATGCAAGCAGTCTGAGAGAATGTTATTCAAATAACCCATTCTGAGTGAAAAGCTCTTCATTTTCAGTTATGCCAAAGCTGGAGAGGTGTTAGTAACCAGTACTTATGGTAGGAAAAATGAACTGCAATCAAACACCAGAACACCACAGTGCTAAGCTTTATACAGACACATGATAAATACTGTCCCAGTCCTGAGGACTTTACAGTGAGCTAACATTCTCTCTTCCCTACATTACTGAACAAGAAGAATCTATCTGCAAAGGTCTTTCTACAATAGAGTTTGTTAGCTTAAAGATAGGTCTTTCCCTAAAGTAAAAAGATTTATAGTTTATAACCCTCTTAGTGCTCTTAATGGCACTTATTATATTCTCTTGCAGAGAATATAATCCTTTGGGCAAAATGTAGAAATTTTATTTTAGTTTTGCTATCTCCCTTTATTTTATTTTGTAACTCTTTTTTCTCTTGTGTCTTGATCTTAGCAGTCAGGATGTCCTATAAGTACATAGACACTAAGGAGGAAAGAAGTTTATTCTTTCAATGATTATGTTATTTTATGTTTGCTATCATAAAAATACATTAATATAAAATTTCAATACTAAAAAACCCCAAACATAAAACCTCAATGCCATGGTTGTGTTTCTGCATCTGTACTTTTTTTTTTTTTTTTTTAAGCAACTTGACTTCATATGCACAAAGAGGATAACATTCTGGCTTTCAAGACAATACACTGACCAGACCTGGCTAGATCAGTTCCCTGAAAACAGAAGAGAGGGAGTTAACATTTACAAAGTGCTTCCTAGAAGGCAAGGCACCTGACATAAAGGAGAGGTGCGTAGTGGATGCCTGAACAAAGGCATGACCCACATCTCATGGGACTCAGCTTACCTCCACATCACGGGAGAATGGGTTGTCCCAACATGAACAGCTAGTCTTTTTCAGAGACATGAACTAACTTTTAAAAGTCCTACTTTATTTATAATGTCATTTTTTACCCTTAAAATGTGTTGATTTAGTGCTGTTCCGTGTTCAAGATATGGTGTTGTGACACAATACTCCTCTTTAAAGAGTGATATAGTGCTTAGGTAAAATTTGAATTCAAAGATCATCATCATTTACTGCATTTCCTGCTACATGACCCTGGGTTTTGCCTTTTTTTAAAAACACAAATGAAGAAGGAGAGCTGTGTGATATCTCATACATAAAAAGCAAATATTTGCTGTTAACATCCAAAAATTTATGTTGCTGACCTCAGCAGGATGATTAAACTCCTTTCTCTGGCTTCCCAAGCTAAGAAAAGAGAAAGGCAATTCCAGTTGCATTTTTTTCTACACAGCTTTGGGGAGCAAGAAGAAAACAAATAAGAAAATATTTTGTTATTCTGGTATGAGAAAACTTCCTTGAAGGAAAGGGCTCTATATTTCAGTCCATGTTCCTCAAATCATTTACATAAAATGAATGAATGAGTTGATTAAAATATACAAACAGTGAGGGATGCTTTATGGTAAAATACCTTTCCTATTGTATTACATATTCCTACTCTCAGACTCTCCTAATTTGAATTCTTCGTTATACTGTTATGGTGAAACAGACAATTATGATTTCTCCATTTTAAACAAGTCTAATAATCCTGGATCGTGGATGGATATTCTGATCAGTAAGGCCAATGGAGGCACATTTCTCCACTGCTTCCTGTAAGATAAGTGATGCATTTTTCTGCTATGCTCTATCAGCAGTGAAATATTTTAAAATGTGAGGCTCACCTGGATCCAAAAGAAGACCTAAGTAGTGACTGAAACATCATCAGGCATTATTTGTCTATGTAAGCCAATAAGTGTGTAGTGTTGGCATTACATACCAAAAATAACATGCATTTTGTAGGTTATTGTTGGATCTAAATGCAAATCTCACAGTTATGGTTTTAAGGGAGAGTTGGATTAAAAAAAAAATAATTTCTGCTTATCTGTATGGACCCAGCCTGGGGCTTGCCAGGCAAAAATTTGGAGGTTTTGGGTAAGCAAGAATTCTGTTTTAGCAGCTTGCTTGGGTCTAGAAGCCAAGGGAAACAGAGCCAAGACATCTGTCTCTTGATGATTGAACTAAACAGAATGGCCCTCCCTGTACAGCCAAAAGCATTGTTACAGTTTATACCCTAACAGGGTAAACCAACCACTCTCTAAAAAAATCTTTATGAAATAATAGGTTTAAGATTTCCTTTTAGCTTTAAACTAACATATGAAACGGGAGATACTTGTTAAAACCTAAAGTATAACATCTGCTTACTATACAGTTACCAGTCAGTCTGGAAAAGGTATTTAATTGTTTACTTCATTATCTCCATTGATACTTGATACAAAACTGTTTACTCACAATGTTTATATTTGATCATAGAAATCAGTACTGTGCCCAGCCTGGATGTATCATTGTTTCTGTATGAAGAAATTATGGCAAACTCACGTGCCTTTGTGGGGAAGAAAAATAAAATAGAAATTATAGACATTTTTCTGAAAAAATAATATTTTTTCACACTCACTGTTGTCTTCAGCTCACAACTAAAGCATTTTTTCCAAAGGCCAACAAATAAGTGGTAGTTTAAAAGTGCAGGAATTCTTACTCTAGCAGAAAACACAACACAGAATTAATATTCTTATTTTACATGCTTGTCTGGCTAATGCTTTCTAAATAATTAAAGAGTAAGCATAACTTATATTGTTTCTGAAAATGAACATTGATGATAAAAATTTCAATGCCAACAGTACTTTTTAATGTATGTTGTTTTCCCTATGGGAGTTCTAGATATACAAGTTTTATTTGTTACTGGCTGCTATTCTCCCACTTAGTTTCTCAGAGAACAATATGGAGCAATTGACCAGCTATGAAATGTACCAGAAAGAGTTCATAGACTATTAAAAATATGCTTTTTTCTCCCCCCTAAATTGATAAATGCTTTACAGTTGAGGATAATTATACAAGTAGTCATAGAAAAAGAGAAACAGCTCTCAACAAATACTTAAATGAGTAATTTAAACACACTTAAACTTGAATAATCTAACAAAGACATCAAACTTCTCAGGATCTCCAGCCTGTTAAATATCAGAATTTCTCTTTGAGTGTACTTGCTGCGTAACTATGGACATTATTATCATGATATACAAAGTGAGATTAAACCCAGAAAATAAAAAACTTTTCACAACAGATTACTTATTTCTGTGCATCCCAGATAGTTTTGGGTTCAATTTTTTCCTGAATCTCAGTATTGCCAAGTACATGAAAAATCAGCTGAGTGAAAATAATTTCAAAGAAATAGTGAGTGGTAATCAAAAGCTTGTTTGGTCTCAAATACCTGATTCTTTTAATACAGATATATGTATCAAATTTATCAATAACACTAGAAGAATGTTTGGGGTGGAAAAAACAAAGTAAATGAAGTAAAAAGTTAGGTAACCTTAAACTCATAATTCTGAAAAAAACCCAGACAAAACAAATCACCATGAAAAGCTAAAAACAAAGGAAAAGAGATGGAAAAAAAAGCTAAAATAGGACTAACACACTGCATCATATCATTGTAGAAGAGAGAACAGGGTGACATGTTTAATTTCAAGAAAAAATTACATTATGATTAAATTTTGCTGTCCCATTATGGCATATGCATTTCAACTACGCAGGAAGTTCAGAGAAGGACCGTTGTTGAAAGATTACAGAGTTACATATGTGTATCTATGTTAGGTGATGATTAGAGAAAAGCAAAGACAACAGTAAAGGATCAAATATGACCTAAAGTGTATAAAGAGCAAAAAAGGAAAATCCTTATTTACATTGTAAAGTAAGAATATTAAATACAAAAGAATAATAAAATGTGAACTGACAGCTAAGAATCTCATTTCACAATAGTAACACTTAAATGGAATTAAATCTTACTACTTTGAAAACTCAAATCTTGTTAATGATTATTACTGTCCAGAAGTAAAAACTTGTTTTCCCTAAAACCACTGACATAGTTGGCTTGACAGGGATCATGTATTCACTTCAATTTTTCACTGACAGCAGGATGTTCTAGAGGTAGATCTTAGCTTCTGTAACCAGGATTTGTGCTGCAGCTGCTAGTAATTGCTGTGTCTGTAAAAGTTGCTAATAAAATTCTGGGTTTAGCCAAGATAAGCCTAGCAAAGCCAATGGACTGGCTCTGAATGTACCTTTGTGAAAATCACACTTAGTCCTCAGTTGCTTCTGCTCTTGTGTCCACTTCAGAAAATTCTATAGTGAGGCCAAATGGTGCCTTTATACATGAAAAAAACCATAAAATCCCAAAAGTTCCTGAAACAGTAAGTTCACTATCAACATTTTTATGTGAGGCATCCAGCATATGGATAACAGCGTGAGGCATTTGGCAACAGCTTCCAGCAAGACTCATTATGCTGGGTTAACGCTTGCTTGTTAACAAGTATACATGTCCCATGGAAGACATTTTTCTGCCCTGGCACATGACAGTTTGCTTATGACTGTAATTAGTGGGAAACAATGTTCACTACCTGGTTATTGTTCTTTCGTGTTTACACTTTGATCATATTTCAACTTACCTAGTGTTGGTGTGGGATGTTGTGTCTATAGAATGCTCATTTCCTCTAGTATTCTCTTTCCTTACTAATAGGAATCTAAAGTCTCACTCTGTGTTCAGGTGAACAGGGTGATACAAGCAAGAAATGCACAGAACAAGATCAGTGTTACTACAAATCATCAAAAGAAGTATGCAGGCTCCAGTGTGAAGAAATCAGAGCAAGATTTTTATCTCAAGGCCATAAGCTGTGTAATGCCAAGCAACATTGTGACTTTGTCATGCTGCTTGTAGATGATTTAAGTGAACCTAAACCCTCTCAGGGTGAGTCTACATCCCAGACAATAAATGAATTCATTTGGAGTGGTACTTGAGTCTGTCTGCTTTTCAGTCTTATTCAAATTAGTTCTAACAACTGCAGTGCTGAATAGACTTTCCTTAAACAGAAAATTTTATTTTTATTTTCCAATGTCAGTAGAAAACTTTGTTACTCAGTGTCCATAATTCAGTGAATAAAAGATGGACAAAAGAAAAGATGCACTACTTTGAAGAAAGGTGTCCTGCTACTTGCTAGGTGTCTGAATCTGTGAGATGCAAACAGCCCTCAAGCCATGATGAGCAATAGCCTGCAGGAATGAAGAAGGCATCCTGCACTGCACTCATCTCAGGGCTAGGCAATGTTTAATTCAGTCAATGCCATTACAGACCTCTTAGAGTGTGTTATGAGAAATGAGAAGTTGCTTTGTAAGAGCAAAGTTATACTTGAAGAACACATTTATTTTTTAACATTGCGGGATTATTTTTATACTCTGAACTGTAAAAGAGTATGTTTGCTATTCTATCTCCTTGACTGTTGAAACAGGTATTTTGTAATATTAAGACTGTGTCTTCCGCAAAACACAATGCTGAGTAATATTTACCCAGGGCTGAATGGTAGTTCTTTTGCATTTTGCATTTGCTCCTTTGCATTACTGTTATTGCAGTGGTGCAAAGAGGAATTATTCCATTATTATTTAACTCTGGGGCTATAATTAGAAATATGCCCCCTACACAAGTTAGATGAAGGAATTTAATGATATTTCTTTTGCATGTATCAAACCAGGTTTTGATGATACATAACAAAATGAAACAAATAACTGTTTTTCTTCAAATCTCTTCTCTAGTTTTAAAACAAGGTACTAAGCCAAACAAAGATAACCTAGTTTAACTCTGTAAAAGTGTGTTTCATTAATCAGCTGTTATAAATGAAACACCAAGGGTATTTACACTCTGAAAGTCAGGCCAAGATCTCATGTCTTTCTTGTTTGTTTCATATTAGACACTAATTAAATACTTTGTTATTATATATGTGACAGTATTCCTCACTTCTGGAAGAACACTTCTTCCATACCTCATTATGCTTGTTATCTGCCGGGGAGAATGGACTTTGGCAACTCCATGGGAGTTATAAAGCAAAGACCTTTATTATGTGTACATCCCTTGGTTATATAGAGCAAGCTTCGCTGACCACGCACACCAACGATGATTGGATACATGTGAGAGCCCATATGCTGTTCATGTGTGCCTAAATCTACTACACGGTTGGCTGTCATCTAACTCGCCCAGTACCCCCCACGTCCTGTTTTTCTCTACTTTGCTCTACTTTATCTTCTTGCTTCATTGCCTTTTCTCCACCATTCTTCTTCCTTCGCTCTCTTTCCATGATTCCACAGTTCATGATAATATTGTCTGTTTTCTTCCAACCAAGATCCAACAACTCCCCCTTTTTGTTTTTGGGCCACCCAAATACCCACTAAAGCTTTGTCAACAGTACTTCTAACCACTTAATTATACAGGGTACAATCATTAATATTACAACAAATACAATCAATATCATCAGTCCATGCATAAGCATATCTTTAAACCATCCAGTTATGCCTAAGCTCACCAACCATCTGCTTAACCTGGTGTCTGCCACCATAAATTTCCTGGTTTTATTTTCTGTAGCACTCCCAACATTTCCTCTGGGGGCCCAGCCACTTGTCATTGCTGCCGTCCAGAAACGGAGGGTATAAGGTAGCCGGAAGAGCCAGAGACAGGGGTGAAGGCGGAGGTGATGGCGGTTGTCAACCTTGCCAAGGGGCTTTTGGTGGTGGTGGTGGTGGTTTTCCCTCTTTTTTGCCTTTATTGGGTTTGCAGCACAAGTGACAAGGGCAGGTTGGAGTGCATTGCAGACATTCATTTGAGCTCTCTCCCCCTTCCCATTCTTCCTTAACTGATTCTGCACCAGGGCCATGAAAGGGGGATGATGAGGGTATTCGTCATATTGCTGCTTCAGCACCCAGGGCTGCCTTCTGTTCTGCTTTTAATTTTTTTTTTAAGTGGAAAGGATCAATTTCCAGGTGGTAGCCAACTCTGAGGCATGGTTATCACCATGAGTAATCACATCCCAC
>JANHGN010011528.1:19937-50163 GCA_024605025.1 Megaceryle maxima | reverse complement strand
AAAAAACAAAAACACACCAAAAAACCCCACAACAACAAAAAACCCCCACAAAAAAAACCAAACAAACAACAAAAAAAAAAACCAAAACAAAAAAAAAACCAAAGAAACACCAAACCACAAACCCAACCAAAACCCTTTAAAAGGTAACTTATTTCAGAGATAAGTACAGAGTGGCTCATTAATTTTTCAGGATTTTCAAAATAGTTCCATGGCTAATAAATTAGTAGTTAGAGTACAGGAAAAGAGATCAAAACGATGGGTTCGGGACTCCAAGCACTTACATTACAGACTAAAATTTGTAAGTGTCATTATCACTGCATAAATTACATTAATATTTATGTAGCTTTTCTGAAGACACACATACATACCACTTGAAGGCATGCACTTTTTAGAAGACTGGGAAATCAGTACAGCCAGCTACTCACTAATTTGTCTGGTTGCAGTGAACCTGTGCTAACTGAAGTTACCTGTGAATCTGGACTGAACATAGGAAAGAAAACAGACTAAAAGTTATAAGGGAACGACCATACAGTGCACTCTGCCTGGTGATTTTAATCTTACTAAATATATTCTAGTGAATATATACACTCTGATGGCAATGAGATGAGATGTGTAAAATTCACTGAATTCTGTGATGTTCTGTAAGACAGAAAAAGAACAGATGATGGGAAAATTACTTAATTTCTTTTCCTTGTAATTATTAAGGATAAGCAACAGCAATCAAATGGCACCTAATTTTTATAATGATATGAAGGAGGACCAACTAAGGAGTTTTAAAACCTAAATAGTGTATTCTCAAATTGTTTCAAATCGTAGCTGTTTTAAAATCTTTAACTACATCAGTGCGCCTTAAAGCACAGGTTGGTTGGGGTTTTTTGGAGCATGTTAGTTGCTTATGCAATATGTATATAAATACTTATGTAATTAGACTTGAGGGCTGACAAAAGTCCAAAGGGATTGTGTGCTGTGTGTAAACAACTACTTCCTCTAAGAACATTTCATGTAAGTTTAAAAAAGTAATTTAGATCAGAACTGTGGCAGCTTTATTATTAATATGAAAAACAGAAATTTTGTCACTCTTTTCTGTTATAGATCCTCTTACATACAGCCCAAGTACCTACTTTCTTATGAGCAAAATGCACCTCAAACTTTTTATGCACTAAATCATGGATTATGCATGTGATATAAGTAAAACTAGTTGATATATTAACATTAGAGAAAATGGGCTAAATTTAAAATTCTCTAAAATTAATCAATCTAAGGAAAATAGAGCAACATCTTCCCCGGTTGCCCAGGGAGGTGGTTGAGGCCTCATCCCTGGAGACATTCAAGGTGGGGCTTGACAGAGCTCTGAGCAACCTGCTCTAGCTGAAGATGTCCTTACTCTCAGCAGGGGCGTTGGACTAGATGACCTCTAGAGGTCCCTTCCAACCCAGACATTTCTAAGTTTCTATGTTTCTAACATGTCCCATATGAAGGAAAATAACAGCACAGGGATTTGGAGAGTAAATGACTGGTTACAGCCTCTTCAGACTTTTTAAGAGCACTGCAGATGACTGAAAATAATTTAACTAATGCTATTTTAGGTGCTTCATGGTAATTTGCCTGGACTATACTCACTTCTCCTGAAAAGGCACAGGTCTTCCATAGACCTTGTGTGAGAACCACCAGCCCAAGACAGCAGTTCCAGTCACTGTCAAACATTTAAAATGGCTTGTGTTTAAAGACCTTTCTCTACTACTGCAGCACAGTTATGACTTTTTTTCTTTCTTTTGTAGAACCAGAAAAAGTATTTCTGATTAAAGTACTGTAATGCTGCAATCATTCCAATTACCTTTTTTTTTTCCCAGCTTGATAAATATACCCATATAGATCTTCTCATAAGTATATTCTTGACCAGAATATAGATGCATCAAAGACTACAAATATAACTGAAAAAAAATGCCTTTTAATCAAAATTATAGATAGGCTTGAAGAGATTTTATGATAATACATATTTCAAGTACAAAGTACATCAAAAAACACAGTAAGTACTTCAGCTACTGTGTAAAACTGTTTCATCATCAGCTGGATGAAACATGCCAAATGCAATGCCCATTTTTAAACAAAACCTCTTCTGGAACTAAAAACCAGTATGTCTAATCATGGTACAAGCCTCTACAGTTTTCAAAAAGTATAACTAGAATTAACAGACGTAGATGTGAAGTAGTGGGGAAATGGATTTTATGGATGGAAACTACACTTAATGTATCTGGTAGGATACTTTGAAAGGAGTCAGTGAGCACACAGTCAAGAGAAACATCATTTAGACAATCTAAAGAATGTTCAATACTGTCCATCATTAAAAACCTTAAAGAAACAAAGATATAATAGGATAAGAGATCCACTTTCTCTCATGAACAAACAAATCATTAAAAGACAGAAGGAAAAAAAAGACCAAAAGCATTCAGCTTTCTCAAATTTGTGTCACCAGCCAAGTTTCCCAGGGCTGGTCAATATATAAGGTACATTTATATTATTACACGGATCTAGAAAAACTAGGCAACTTTCAAGTATCCTAATAGTGCTAAGTTAGGGAAATAAAAATGAAACTTGGCTGCAGAGAAATGCAGAAAAGTCTCAGAGTAACAGATAGGGAATAAAAAAGACAGATGAATTTCAATATTGAGAGTATGTAGACAACAAGAAATCTCAACTTTATGTACTCAGCTTAAGTTCTGAACTAGTTATTACCACTCAGGAAAGAGATCTTGGAGTTATAAGAGGTCTAGAAAAATAAAGACTTCAGGTGAACATTAGAGAGGTGCACTAAATCATGAGTCTTTAGAGAAGATGAAGAGAAACAATTTTTCAGTGTCTCTCTTGGCACAAGAGCTGGATAGAAGAGAGTCGAAAAATGAAAGAAAATCAGCAGGTGGCTGGTTCAAAACAAGGAAAAAGAAGGACCTCTTCACACTACATGTCGCTAAATTACAGGTCTCTTCTACTGGATGTTGTGGATGTCAAAAGTTCACGTCACCTGGTTACCCTGATAGCTCAGACTTCACTTCAATCTGCTTCATGGTACCAGCAGAAACTCTGCATGGGCAGCAGGTCTCCTTGGACACTCCTTTCAGACACTCAATCAGAAGGCAGAAGGATTTGGAAACAACACCTACCAATGCCCCAGTTCAAGCACTGAGATACACTGCGGCCAACATCATACCTACCACCTTTTTTCACCCTCACAGACACAGTTATTTCTTTATTTCCTCTGTCCTGGTGCTTCTCAAGCAAAATGCTGCTGGCAAGCTTTGACGGAAACAGTGCAACACAGGTTAAATCACAGGTATTATTCTCATCTTTTGTAGTTGCAGCCACCTCTGAATTTAATAGTACTGTGTGGTTTAGTACAGCAGTAAAGAGATCATTAAAAGAGCTTTCCACTTTTTTACCGTATATCCTGCTTTCAAGGATTTCTAATTTTGCTGGGAAAATGCTCACAGCTGAAGACCAACATTCAAAGTCTCAGTGTGGAGGCAGCCTTTCATTTCAATTGTGAGAGGCAAAACAGTATGTCATTTTTATAACTATCAATAGAAAGCTTCTGTGGAATTTTTACTTTCTTTTTACCAGGATTTTTTTCCTGGTATGAGAGATTTTCCTGTTTCAAGTTAAGCAACTGGATGTATTAATGTGACAACCACTGATGACAGCATGAGCAAGAAAAGATAACTGCCTATTAGAAAAAAATATGTTACAAAATTACTTTACATTTTCCAGTTTTACAAGAAACACAAAGATCCAATTCTATAAAGCATAACAATATAGTCATTACTACATGATGCAGTGTTGACAAAACTGTAACTGATTTTAAATATTGGGTTCATACCTTCACACTCAGGAGAAAAATAGATACTAATAGTAGGGAGATCGGTAAGACAGAGGAATTCTTAATTTATCATTCCAAAAATCTCGCAAGGAATCAAAAGCCTGTCTTCACTTTAGAGAATTTATGGATTAAAAGAGCAATTCACAACTTGTTTTGGTTTGTTTTTTTAACACTGATACTACTTCAGAAATACTTACTAATTATGTAGTCATTATATCAAGATATCTTGGTTTTTAACATAACATTTTAATTTCTCCTTTCCTCCTACCTGAAAGTGTATAGAGAAATGACGTTGTCTAAAGTCCTAAAACATGCATCACATATGTGTACATCTCTTTGGAATTCAATTCATGGTGTGAGAAAACAGAGGTTAATTGCATTTCCAACATCCATCACTAGAGGAACTGAAATGATGAAATATTTTACTTCATTTAAGATGGTGTGCTTTTCTCTTCTCTCAGGGGCTTCATTAGAAGCAAAGAGAATGGGAGGAAACGGAAGGAAATAACTACCCATTAGAAATAATGATCCCCACAGACTGATTAAAAATCCACACTGAACAGTAAAACCCATATATGTATGTAGGTGTATATATAGATATACACAAATACAAGTATATACATACATGTAAACATTTTAGAGTAGATATACAGACATGGAATGTGGGAGGAAACAGTAAAAGTCCAGGATGCATTACAGTATGGAGTTTGACAGAAATAGGGTAATTGCTGTACCTGGTGCTGGAATGGGCTCCTGGGTACCTTAGATTAAATGCATCTAGAAGTAAGGGAAAGCTTAAGACCATTGAAGTCTTCGATGTAGCTACAGCTCACCAAGTTACTCCAGTGCCTATTCCACTAAAGGATAAACATGTCTTCTCCCTGGGTGACAAACTGCATAAACCAACTTGGAGCTTCTTAATGTACAGATAACAGCTCACTCACAATTCAGCAGTGGATAATGCAAGTCATGAACCATTGTATGTGTTGCTTGTGGTGACAATTCTTCATTTATTTTCTTGGGAAATTGCTAATCTATCAGTTTTTCAATTGTCTAAACTAGTCCTTGCTCAGGAAATATCTCCTGACATAATCAACTTTATCAATTATTTCACAATACCTAATGTCTCTTACTACTAAAGAAAACATTGAGGAGGCACGATGACATTACTACAGGAATACTTCATCTGTTCCCTGCATGATTCCTGGACGATTAAGCCTCAAACTTCCAATATAGTTCAGAAAAATTCACTAATGGGCCCCTCCAGAGCCTTACTATGAGATTACTACCCATGATTTGATGACAGGGTATGTTATAAACACACACAATTGTTTGAAAGATACTAATTGCAATGTATGGTCTTGTGCTAAACTCTTGCCAGCAGCAATCTCAAAATTAAATCACTTCAATCCTGTTTTCAGGTGCATGGATATCATTAGAATATTCTCATGGCAGCCGGAGACAATGGCTATGTACTTATCTTCTAGGTGAATCCCATGGTCTGTTCCAGTTTTCTTGATGGTTGCCTACATGGGGTACTCTGCGCAAAGTAAGGCTGCATTTCAATTTAGTGCTCAGTAATTATTTCAGAGAAACTCCTCATGTGGACACCCTAATGTGAGGACACTCTTCTGCCTTAACTCAGAAAATGATGTTATCTTACACAGGGGTGCTTTTGGGGCTCAATAAAAAGTGTCAGATCAGGGTTAAGCTATTAGTTCACTGTAAAAACCATGTTAGTGTTTTGTGTGCCTGTCTCCACTTGTGGATACACCCTTATAGATTATCACTCTTTCTGTGTCCTTAAACTGCTTTCTCCTTCAGCCTCACCTCTTCTATTTAAAAATAAATAGCCTGCCATTGTAAAGTAAAGATTTATAGGTTCCACCAAAAATATCCTAAGTCTCAAGTTCAAGAGAGGATGAGGTTGTCATGCATTAAACCTGGTTTTGCTTGCCTGATCCATTCTGCAAAAAGTCTAACTATTTCCTTTCATAACAAATTTTGTAGAAAACAGCTGTAAAACTTCAGTGTCTTAAAGGCATCTTTTAAAAATAATTCCCTCAAAAAGTAAAGCATTTCCAAAATTATATTCTCTTATGTACAAATAACAGTTACTTCATTCAAATGCAGTACAAAAACTTCCATGAGAGAAGCACTGCTTGAGATAAACAGGATAAAATGTTTCAGAACTGGGAATAAAAATATTTTGGGGGGTAATTTTAAAAGACGTGCCTCTATTTGAACAGGGTTTTTTTTATTAACTGAGTTTAAAAAACTTTAGGGTTTAAAAATTCCTTTGAGCTCCAGCGAATAAAACATTTAGAATTTTCATTACATCATAGGGTCACAGAGTGCCAGGGGTTGGAGGGGACCTTGGAGATCTTCAAGTCCAATCCCCATCAGAGCAGGATCATACAATCTAGCACAGGTCACAAAGGAACTCAGCCAGGCGGGTTTTAAAAATCTCCAGAGAAGGAGACTCCACAACCATTCTGGGGAGCCCGTTCCAGAAATAACATGTTAGAAATAACATAAGTCTAAAATAAATAGGAAAAATAAAAAGGTGTTCTGGATGACAGTATGAACACATATAATAGACCAAATCCAATCAAGCCTTTTATAAAATATAAATCGTCTCTTTCATAGGATGCCAAGGTAGTCAAAAATGGAGACCCGCCACACCCACCCCCACATACACACGTAACACACACACACACAGAAATACCATTTTCCAAATGTGCAGAAAGACACGAGAGAGTCCACATTAATGGAGCTTTAAAAAGCATGTAAAAAGACAACTGAGAAACTGAAAGAAAAACAAAACAAAACAAAACACATTAAAAACCGTGCCCAGGGGTTGAGAGAATAATAATAATTGATGTTACGCCCAGTTATGCTGTCAGAAACCCTCTTTCTAGAGTGGGGCGATTTAATGATGTGAGGACTGACTGCAGTGAAGTTGGAGGTTTACATGGTGGCTGCACACCAGCCTCATTACACAGGCAGCTTCTGGCTTACTCTCCTATGATTTGTCTCTTTGTAATAAAGACTCTTAGAAGACTTTGTGAAGGCAGGATGGGGACTAAATGCTGCATGATGAGTGTTGGAGGCTGTATGTCAGGAGAAGCATCCCCTGGGGTGCTCCCCAGGCCCTGAACCTCTTGTTATATGCACTTCTGTAACCTGTAGACAGTAAATCCAAGGTGTTACTGTGTGAAAAATGAACCATCTTTGGCCCAAGATCAGGGGTGCACGATGAGTCCCATAGTACCTGGGCTATTAACTCCTCAGTGGTAGCCCTCATAATCAGATCTGTGCAGCCTGTGCACAGCCAATTTTAAAGGTAATGAAGAGCCATTAGCTAGCATATTTAAATATGTGCCACATAGAGCAAATTCAAGTGCAACACAGGATTACAGAGCAAGGTGTAGTGTGGCAGCACAAAGGTGTAGAGTGTGGCAGTACATATTCCAAACTGCCACCACATGCTGGAGCAAGGAGGAAGAAACCATTAACAGCAACACCACCCTCCTTGCAGTAAAGGACTTTGAGGGGGCACAATGGCTCCCTAAATTCCCCCTCCTCAGGCTGAAACCTTCCATGCATAAGTATAGAAGAAAGGTGAGCTAGCACCAGAGAAAAGGATGGATGCTAGGAAGTTGATGTATACTTATTAATTGTATTTAATATGATCACTGTCAACAGCATTGTAACTGCATGAAGAATTCCTTGATTAGACTGTCAAGATTTTAGTTGGACTAACCAAATATCCTAGGTTTGCCAGCAGCTCTGCTCCTTCCATCCACAGAAACATTTTGAGTGTATCAAGCTGATGAGAATTCAATGTGCAACAAAGTTGTTATGAACTTATGACAGACCAAAACATTCAGAAGCTCTACAGAGAAACCTGAAACATTTAAGAATAATGCATCATTAATATATATATATATAAAATCTGTGCTTCAGAAGTCAGACTGATTTTTGTCACAAAGACTGAACTAGCTTATTTTAAGAATGGGAACTTGAATTTTACCATGTGTCTAGGCACACAGATGATATTGTGCAAATAAATCTACATTATTGTTAGTAAAGTTGACAGGACCATTGTCACAGAAAAACAGTGACTTCCTCAGTGTCTAGAAAAGAGATGATATCCTGAAAAAAATGCTACGTGAATAAAATAGGTTACCTGTAGAAAACTGTAAGGGCAAGATTCAGGGAGTAGGAATTTAACTGGAGGGAAAGACAATAGGGCATTAGTACCTACTGGGCTCCCTGCCCATACATGGGACAGACTTAACAGAGACACACCAAAACTTAAAACAGTAACTTCTGGATAAGAATATGCAAGATCATCCTTAAAACAAAAGTAAACAAATAAAAAGCAACAGTAAAAGAAACAATAAATAAGACTCTGAAAAAATAATATTCCCCTGATCCCTCCAAATTAGGCAAAAATGAAGACAGAGCTCATCTTCATTATTTGTCCAAGTGTAAACTGGGAAATAAAAAAGTGAGATTTTTTTTCTAAACCACTGAGAGCCATGCATTGCAAACGTTCTCTCGCTTTTTCCAATCATGTAATTGGAAGGTTATTTTCATTTGTTATAAAGTACCTGCTGTGAATTACAGTAATCAGGCAGAAATTTATTCAGAGAGAAGGAAGCATGCTGAAGCTTGCACTATCAGATGATGAGTCTCAGTCACGTGCTGTGGCTCAGGCATCCCAGTTGTGTCAGAGCTGCACTTTGCCACGTAATGAAGCAACTTAGAAGTACTTATTCAAAGCCTTGAACTTAATTAACAGTAGAGCAAGGCAACTAACTTGCAGTAAATAAGTTGACAACTTCTTTCTATTCATGAACCTTCTATGATTAGCAAAAGCTATTCTTGTAATTATTCACATTTAATTCACTGTCTTATTAAAATAATGTTTAGTCTACAGCTCATTCGCTAGGAGCATGAGTGTTATAAATGGGTTTATTAATATTGAATATATGACTAGATCACATGTTTCAAGGTGTAAGGCTCAGAATTGCCTGGGTAATTACCTGCAGCACTGATTTTTACATCAGCATCCCTGTTTTATAATCTGATCACTAAATAAATGTTGGATAAATTTTGGCCGACTTACTTGCTAGGTTCTTTTGGAAAAGAAACATATCTGAGGCAAAAGTAACACATGCAAGAGTTGTTAAGGGGAAGGAAAATACAGGAAACAAATTTATGAATGGAAAACACTAGGATTTTCCACAAGTTCAAATATCAAGATATTAGACTAAGCTATGTTTTGGAAAGTTAGCAAACTCTTAGCAAGAAGATATCTATTGATACTAACAGAACTCACAAGAGGATGCTTCACCTTGAAAATGTACTTGTAAAGATGCTGATAAATCTCAGTCAGCATTTAACAACTCAGCGCATCCAGTAAACTCTTGTACGTGCACACCCATAGTACCTAAAGTACGTAAAACAAGAGCTTTCTGACTTGCTTCTTGTGCTACTGCCTTTAAACCCTTCCAAGACCTCTCTTGTTAAAAATGTCTCTACTTTTCTCTGAAGGATCTGAAATAGATCTTTTTCCTATTTTGGGAGAAGATAACTGAAGTTGTGGTCCTCCTGCCCCCCACGCCTGCTATCCCTCCTCTGCTCCCACAGTGGGTGAGGGAAGAAACTGGAGAGCTAATGAAAAGGACATTTCAGATTACAGAATAAACTCTTCACTTAATGACAGAGAGGGACTTTTTACCACAGCCTGTGGTGACAGAACAAACACCAATGCTTTTCAATTAAAAGAAATTAGATAGGTTTAGATTGAACAAGAGCAAGAAATTTTTCACAATGAGAGTGGTGAGAAACTGTAACACTGGAAAAGTTGTGGATGTGCCAACCCTGGAAGTTTTCAAGGTTGGATGGAACATTGAGCAAGTTGCTTCAGTGAAAGATGTCCCTGCCCAAGGCAGTAGGGTTGCACCAGCTGATATTTAAAGATCCCTTCCACCCAAAACCATACTGTGATTCTGTGACTCCCTGAAAAGAAAGTACAGAGATGAGAGGGAAATATGAGTAGAAATATGACACAATTTGCATACTAAGGGCAGAAAAAAAAAAATTAAGAGACTTTATGTTAGGGGAAAATAAAAAGGAAATATGTTTGAAAGCAACTAAGTAGGACTTGCATGGCAGAGGGGAGGGAGGAATGTCCTGCCCACCACACCACAGGCCTGTCCCCACAGTCCCAAGGGAAGCTGGTGGCTTGCACTACTCTTCTGCAGCAGCCATCCTCAGAAAAAAACTTCATGCACTGGGTGCTCACTCAACCCCCCACTTGGCCATCAGGATTGTGGATCCTAAAAAAACACCTACTACATGGCAAGAATGTTTTAAGCTCAGCCACAGATAGTGAGAAAAATCAATGAAGAGCACAGAGAAGTGAAAAGGGTTTATCATCTGCAGCAGTGGAAATGGGGAATTATTGATCAGCAGATCTATAAAAAGAGGAATTCTTTGCTTGTTTTCTTTGTGATCTTTTTACCAGAGAAAGCATAGCAAGAATGTCATTTAAGGGACAAGATGGTGTCTCTATCTTAAAGTGTCTTTGATAACCAGGAGGTGGAAGAGTGCTCCAAGCCCAGCCCCAGTGCAGCCCCCAGCCTGGCATACCCTGGGAACATCACCCTTTGAGCACATGCTGGGGACCTCCCCATGTCACCATGGTGCCTACTGCCCAGAGAGATTACTTTCAAATGAAGTATTTTCCACTGATAATTGTCAAGCAGACAACAATGCACTACAAAAAGCTTCTAATCTGTCTCAGGAAGCAATGCCTGAAGTCTTTGGTAATTCTTTCCAATTTTTCTGCTATATATTTACACATTGTATATACCATCCATAGTATTTTTCTAGCTCAGAATTTAATAATGGAAGCATCATAAAATGTCTTAGAATAGATTTCCCTTAGCTAGAAATTGAAACATTTTTTACAAAAGCATGAACACACTCAGCCATATTGCTTTTAAAAATCAAGACTGTAGGCAGAGCACGCATGAGATTATATAATGAGAAGTGAAAGGCATAAATGCTTTCCTGTTTTTAAATGGAAACCACACCTCTCTCCCACAAAGTATAGAACAGGTCAGAGGAAAGAAAAGCTGATTCTGTTATTATGGGCTCAATCTAGAAGACAAACACTTCTGTTTTTTGTTGAGACACCTGGACAGGTAGCCTATCCTTGTTCTGCTACTGCAGTCTCAGAGCATCTGCCTGTGAAATTGTTGCCATCAATGTGTTACCATTGCTTTAATAATCTGTTATGATAAATTCACTGCAAACTTCAACAGTTAGCTGAAGCTTTTAAAACAAGCACCCTATAAAAAATGCCCCAGAATTTTAGTAAGATTTCAGTTCACAGTTAAAGTTCACATTTCTGGAAGTACAAGTCAAACCCTTTTACAAATAACCACCTGTACATATTGAGCAACATCTAAATATTTATGGTCAAATGTATCATGAAAATACTGTTTCTTCTAATACAAAAATGCAGGATGGCTGTTCAGTTGCCTGTGCAAAATGAGCTGATGGTTGTGATTTAATTTACAGTGGACAAGAGACTACACTGTAAGGAATATTAATTGTTCCCTTTATTGGTGGAAGCCGAATAGAAATTAAAAATAATGTGCCCTAAACCTTCCTCGTTCAGGAAATAATCCAGAAGAAGGTGTACTTCAAAAAAAAAAAAAAAAAAGAAAAGAAAAAAAAAAAAGAAAAAGGGGGAAGAGGGTGTCAGCTGCAGATGAATAATACACAGACATGTCTACAGTGATCTGAATAATTCAGCACACAAAATTAAAGTATGTTTCACATCTGTCACCATGAAAGATAAAGGTATCTAGTCTGTTTTAAAAGTATAATGATTACAGGAGAACACTTCTGATTCACACTCAGGTCTAGTTGGAGTGCCAGCCCTGTGGTCCCCACAAATAAACATCTCAAAGCTCTGGGCTGAAGGAGCTCCAGCTGCAAAGTTTTAATTAACTGGAAACAGGCAGCAAACTTTTAAAGTGTCACCTGTTACTGATAAACTGGTGCTGAGCAACTGCCCAAGACCACTGCACCCCTGGGAGACCTCCACCATGTGTGATGTACACTGCCCATTTTGGTTGCCTCTCCAGCTACTCCCCAGTAAAAACAGCCACACTGTCACCCACCCTCCCTGCACGCCATCCTACAGCACTGCAGAGTCCCCTTCTACACCTGAGTTTGTGAAACTGGTCCAGAAAGCAACCCCTCCGGACTCCTAGGCTTTCTATGTGCAAAGTTGCAACATGTCATCTGAAATTACAACTGGTTCCCAGTGCATGGTTTTTCCTACAAATGCTTCTTTTCAAAGTGTAGAATGACTAGTGGATAAACACCAGCTGGCTCTAGTGGGTCCATATGTCTTTCAGATTTTCACCAAGATGCAATGAGAGCAAAAATAGAGTAAGAGGGAAATTCTTTCCTACCTTGTGGACAGTCACAGCTTTACTATACCATTACGCCTTACCTACTCCATCTGATGTAAACCAGATCCATCTCCTTTAAGGAAACCAAGGAGGGCACATAGCAAGGTGCAGCTGCTACTGCAAGGCAGCTCCAGCCACAGAGAAGTAGGCCATCATTTCCATTACTGAGCAGTGCCAGCCAGCCTGTGCCACTGGCAGGGACTCACCTGCCAAGGGCCAGGTACTTCCTCCCCACCAGCCACCCATGAGCCAGCTGGGGAGAAATGGCTTGGTGCCTTTCTCTGGACAAGCACCAAAAGTGCTTCCTGGAACCCCTGAACCATTTCTCATAAAACAGCAGTACTGATATACACACAGCTACCTTGGTATTTTATATTAGGAGACCTATTGCAAATAATATTTTTTTATTATTATTATTTTGTTATTAAATATTTTTTATTAAAACAGAGAAAAGAAATCCTGGTACATTTTCCTTCAATAGGAAAGTGGTTTTCAATGTAAATCTCTAAAGCCTTGATGGGGGTTTGGGAAAAACAACTTGGATTTCCTCTAAACAAACAACCATAAAATCTGAAGCATTGTTTTCATTTTAGAAAGTTACTTGTACTGAAAAAAATGCACACTAGCTATTAAAAAAAGAAAAATGCTTTTATACAAAATATGGAAGTAATTGCATTTTTTTAATCAGTGAACAACCAAATCCTTTCTTCTTTTGTACTCTAGAGTATTAACAGGTGGTCATAGCCCCTAGCTGCATGAAACTACCATATGCTACAGAGATCAAAATTAATAAACTAACAGTACAATGTGCCAGTTTATTGTGCTTGTATTTCATTTTAATTTTCTCCTTGGTGTTTTTATTACTAAAAAAGTCATGTTTGGTGATTTTTAGCCTTAATATCAGTAGCTTTCTTATTAACAATTTTGAATTGTTTGGTTTAATATTGTACCAGGTAACAATATGAACAAGAATATATTTCTGACACCACATTTCAAAATATTGCTTTATTTGTACTCCTCTATGATTCTCTATGCAAAAAAGTTAGCAATTTCATAGACTTTAAATGCTTTAACAGTGGAAAAGTTAACAAATTTCCTCTGACATGATTATGTGCATGATAAAACGCATTCTGAATATCATTTAACTGTACAAATTCAATTCTTGTTAAATACTAATCAGCCAGAAGAAAGCATCACATACAACCTTCTGGTGCCTTCTCCACTTGCCCTTCATCTTGCAATTTTATTGTCTCACCCTCAGGGCTGGTGAACTTTGATGTTGGGAAGAGCAGCTTATTCTGGGTTATGGACAAGTTACATATGGCTGTATGGCAGTGGGGCAGGGAGAGCTAAGGATGTCAACAGGGTCCAGGGCCATTCCCTCAAGTGTATGGCACTAGAACTGTTGAACAAAATAGCAGAATTCACTGATTTATTTTTTTTTCTACTGTACTCCTACAACCTCCCAACCACTGTGAAAAACAAAGATCCCTTTTCACTCAGCTCCTTCCCCAAAACCTATCTCATTTTTTCTCCCCATTCTCAAAGGCTAGGAGAGGAGAAACAGAGGCAGCAGTATTAATCCTTCCTTAAAGTACTAGCTCAAATCCCCTGAAATCGATGGAAAGACTTCCAGTGATTTTAATAGACTCAGATCACAGGCCTCAGCAGACATGATCTGTCTCCAGCATACACCATCCTGGAGAAAAAAGGCAGACAGACAGAAATGCCTTCTGCTTCTCACTCAGGTATGATTAGTGGCAGCTGAATCAAAACAGCTCAGTTGCAGGGACCCTGAAACACACTGGCAACTTCAAAGACACAACACGGAAGAAAAAAAAAAAAGGAAAAAAAAAAAAAAAAGCCCACATACTAATCTAGTTTGTCAATATGCATGGACTTCATTGAATTATGTGATTCATGCCTCCAAACACAGGAGCTGTTGTGGTTTTTTTTTCCCCTGAAAGAGATTGTTTTGATGTTTTCTAAATAAAGCTTTCTCGTGTTTAATTTCCAAATGACACTTCAAAGCTAGATAAATTATATCATAGGAAAGCTTTTCCATAAGAAGCCAATTCCTGATTTTTGCAGGAAAAGAAAAGAAAAAAAAGTCAGACTTAAAATCCCCCCAAAAAACAGACCACCTTTTTTTCCCCACTTTTTTTATCGCATGATATGGCCAGTGTATAAATTTGATTAAATTACTTACACAGTTCTCATCCTAGACATTTGGTCAAAATGATAGCAAGGCATCTTTTCACCTATGACCCAGAGAGTCTTTTCTGAGGTACCTCTAAAATAAGAGCCTAATGCCCTAATCATTACTCAGAAAAAATTTACAGAAATAAACCACAAGTTTTACCTCAGAGAAGCAAGCAGAATGAGTCTATAAAATATATGTGGCTTTTCCAGAGTTAAGCTGTCCTTTTCATTTTTATCCCTTGTTTTCATTTTGCTTTATTCTTAGTTCCATGGTAGCTCAGTGTAAGCACTACTCAGCTTTATTATCATTGATATATACCAGAATGCTCTTATGAACTTTTTAAGTTCACAACATAATTCTGCTAATCTAAACATTTCTTATTTAGATCCACTTACTTAGAATCAAGTTAATTCTGAACCAGTAAAATAGGACAAGAACTAATGGTTAGTACAATCCTAATAGCCAAAAGACAATAAAGAAACCCAAACCAAAATAACATGCTGTAAAGAAAGCATATTCCATTACCTTAGCCTCACAGATCTATTTCAATTTACATTTAAGGAGATCTGAGCTGTCATAAAATAAATGTAAATACTAGGTTTCCAAGAAATATAAACTGAACTGTAATTTCATTGCACACAAACATATTCTGTCTTCTCAAAGAGCTGAACTGTGGTTTCCACTGTTGGCAGAAGGCCCTCTTATAATAACATTACACATATACTGTAGTTCCCTTGATGCCTTTCATATTTTTTCATAAACAAAATTACAGTGACAGCGCAGTTCATTACAGAAGGTTTCATTAAAGAACTGGTTTATTTTAAGAGAACACCAGCAGAGAACTGTCTTTGGGATGAAGCCGAGTAAAAAGTCTGATTATGCCTCCCTGAAAATCAGAGAGAAATTATGCAGGATTTTGACACTGTAAAACAGGAAAATCCGCTTAACAAACACAGGGTACAAACTGTTCTACCATGACACCACATTAGTAAGAAGGTGCAGCTCTGCTAAGTCATGGCAAGGCAACAAGTTTTGCCCTCATTTGAGGTGGCAACCTGATCCTTCCCCCAGGTAGGCAATGCCCTGGCCCTAGCCCCTGGCACCAGAGGGGAAACCCTACGGAGGAGCTGTGCTGAAGTGAAGCAGCTGGGAAGCAGAAACTTCTCCATTTCTACAGCCAAGTACCATGGCGAGTGAAGCTCCACCACACAGCACAGCCATCTTCTTTCATCATTGAGGTTACACCTCTGCAAAGAGCAGTAAAGTGGGGTGTCTCGGCAATTTCTTTTATTTTTTCCTTCTTCCAGTGGCCAATAAGACCAGCTCCTAGAAAACCACTGCATTCTGACTGACTGGCATTTTCTTTTTTTTTTTTTTTTCTTTTTTTTTTTGAGTCTGCTGCTTCTCCTTCATGAAAAATGATCTCCAGTTTGGGATTAATCAACTAAAAGGTCACCTCACTGCTTAGAGTTTTCAAAAACTTAATCCAAATAAATGTTATATGTTAGATTTTTAAATCATGTTTCTCAATCGAATCAGATATGCTGTCTCCTATTGTTACTGAAATTTACCTCCCTAGTATATGCTGTTAAGATAAGACACAATCAACACTATCTATGACTTCAGGGAATGGGTTGATAGAAGAGTAATTTCTCATTTTCTTTTTTTGTTAACACTATTTTCACTCTGCTCTCCGGCATGACAGCTTTGAGGTATCTGTGATAAAGATATGCAGTCAGGAGCATTAGTGACTCAAAAATACTGTCCCTTCTCAAAGAAAAATTGGTTCTAGGATTCCAAAAATCCTATTTTTAATCTTTTCCCCAAAGGCAAATATAATTGTCCTTTTCTGACTGGGCTTCCACAAAGTTCTCAGTATCACATACAAAAAAGCATCTCCCTGCTATCATTTCCCCTTAAGGCAGGAGCAGTGGTTGAATAGAGCCACCTATCTTCTTGTATGCTGAAGTCCAGACACTATGGGCTACATCTGTAACCCAGCTGGCAGCACAAGGCATCAAGCTATTACCTCTGAGGTATGACCACAATAACTTTTAAACGTGAGGTCCTTCTAGACTGCTATGTTTCCTTTTAAAAACTTAAATGAAAGCAAGTAGAGAGGGATGGTAGAATGGATTTTCATCTTTCCATGCTGTTGCCAGACTGTTGTCCTCTGATGACACTATGAATACATAACTCACTGTGGCTTCTGAAACATGTTTAATGCATGGTATTTTAAGAGCTGTAGGAAATACAGTATTAAAATTTTAACATGAAAAATAATAGCATTATGCCTCATTACATTCTCTATTGCAGTCATATGAACTGTGAGTAACATACTGTCATCCTGAAGATCTGTGATCATGTTTTACACAATGTCATTTATTTCACAGATATAAGCAGGCTAAAGTCTACATGTTCTGAAGTAGATCATAAGTGTTTTCTACCAGTCACCTGAGAACAAGAAGCACTCAAAACTAGACATGCAGAATCAACACCAAAGAATATTAAGTCAGTGCAGAAGAGTAGAACAAAAGCCTTATGTATATAGTGGGATTTCTATTTTCAGTAACAGTAGCAGATCACAGAATCATGTAGAATCATATAATGGATTGAATTGGAAGGGAGCTTAAAAATCATTCCTGCCACGGGCAGGGATACTTCCCACTAGAGCACTGCATTCTGAGCAACCACTGAGGTTGCTCAGACTCTCATCCAGCCTGATCTTAAACACTTCCAGGGATGAGGCATCCACAACTTCTCTGTACAAACCATTCCAGTGTCTCACCACCCTTGTAGTAAAGAACTTCTTCCCAATGTCTAGTCTGTATCTTTCCTGCTCCAGTTTAAAACCATTATCCCTTGACCTATAACCACATGTCTTTATAAAAAGTCTCTCTCCAGCTTTCCTGTAGCCCTCCTTCAGGTACTGGAAGGCCCCTGTAAGGTTTCCCCAGAGATCTTAATTGTTTACTGAAAATACTTATATTTTTCACAGCATCTTTTAAAAGAATGTGTCTTTTTTTTTTTTCATGACTCCAGACAGTTGTCTTGTTAGCATTTCTAACATCAATCTGAAAACACTTGTATCGTCAAAGCCCTATCAAGACCCTCATCATGGCACCTCTTTCAGCTTTGCTATTTCCCTACTGCCACCTATGCCTCCCTTTTATTAAGTTAGCCATAGGTTTACTACAGGTATAGCTTTTTCTTTAAAATGTTCTTTGAAAACACCTGTTAGGTATTATAATGATCCAGTATAATCTATCAGAAAAGCACAAGTCCACATTCAAAATGCATTCAAAAACACCTGGAAAAGCCATGGGCTTTCAATGCCTCTGTACATCATATCAACTTACATCTCCTACTTCTGATTTAAAAACCATCTATCGCTTCTGACCACTTCTACAAAAGAAGTAAAATGGCATGTACTTTAGATATGCTGGTGTTGAGACAGACCTTCCCATTAAATTAAAATACTATAATAAAAATTCCTAGGCTTGCCATGATGACTCTTAGAAAACAGGCTGGCACTTTGGTATCTGCACAATTGATGACATTTATTTTGCATCATTGTTCAGTTTTATGGATGCAAAATGAAACTAGAATACTAACAGAGCTTCCTGATGTCTGCTGTCTTGTCCAATCCTGATAAAAGCCACTCAGGACCAACCTAAATCACTGCAAACCAACTTGGAATATCTGGCTGATAAAGCTGGAGTGAACTGCACATCTCTCTCAGCAACACCCTCCCCCTCTCTGGGCATCTTAAGAGATGGATGCTTTAGAAATGGAATAAAATAGTGGTAATTCTCAAGCATATCTTCCCAGTTTTGTGGCACTCTGAGATTTAGCAAGACAGAAGGCTGCTGGGTAAGAAACTGTATCTACAGTTAGTGTTTTCTTTATAGAAACAAACAAATAAAACCATTCAGAACCATAAGGGATTCAGTAGATAATTGCCTGGCTTTTAGGGTACCACAAAATGAAACAAACAAAAAACTTACCTAAAATAGCAAGTTTTGAATATAACCCTATTCCTATTTCATACAGTGGATACAAAGAACATCATTTTGGTTTTGCACTATTTTCCCCATATGTTTTAATCTTCGCTGTGGAATGTGGCTGATTTCCAGACAAGACCATATACATTTGATGAGGATACACAGCCAGGGTCCACAGCCAGTGGACAACCTGAGGCAGGCCACAGGAGGCTGTAATGGTCAGGGAAAGGTAAAGACTCAGGAGCCATCCTGCACATTTGGATTCCTGGGCTGCCAATCTTGGCCCCTCTCCTCACTGCAACCTCCCCCCCAAGGAAGGACTGTCTGCCTCGTGCATCCATCCCCTGCCTCTCCCATTATTTATTGCTCTTTTCTGTAAAAGACAGAAAGTTATCATTAGAGAAATTGCATGAATGTGCCTTCTCAAAAAGTATCTCCAGCTAATGTGACAGGAGTCATTTATTAGGCCAGACTGTACAATACTGTGCCCTGTAATTTAGCTCTTTTCATACACTCTGTGGGCTTTCCTGGGGGTGGGAGGAGGAAAGTAAGCATATAGGCTCATAGCTTATAGGCACAACACTGTTTTTTTATGACTGAAAAGCAGTATCTTCTCTTAAAACATCACAATCTTTGAAAACAGTTAAAATTAAATTCTAACTCAAGTTTCTTGAAATTACTCTTTTCCTGAAACCAACAAATGTTTTAGGTCTGGAGGGCAAACACACAGCATCAGTACATTTCTCTAACTCATTAGTTTGCTTTTCTCCATAGGGTTTAGATTGACATCTATTGGCCTAACTTGTGACACAATGGCCAAGCTCTTCAAATGTCAGTTCCATTGTCCCTGATTTGTAAGGCTTCCCCTGGCACAGCTGCTTTTAAAGCAAAATGGTTCAGTTTAGCCACTAAAGGAGAGCCTGTGGATATGAAAACAATGTTCACATTATTTCCCACCTTTTATTCATAATACGAAAAAGATCAAAACAAGGATTGGGACTTCAGTCTGTTTTCCTCTAAACATGCATTTTGGGGTTGAT
This sequence comes from Megaceryle maxima, assembly GCA_024605025.1. Classification (NCBI taxonomy): domain Eukaryota; kingdom Metazoa; phylum Chordata; class Aves; order Coraciiformes; family Cerylidae; genus Megaceryle; species Megaceryle maxima. Next base: position 30,538 of record JANHGN010011528.1, on the reverse strand, counting down.
GCTGTGTGTTAGTCAATTGATCCAGATTGAAGAAGTACTGGCATGGGCACTAAAGACATTTATTTACAGTCAGGTTACTTAAAAGATATTTTTAATAAAAGTGAAATGAAATTTGCTTATGTTTACATGTCTACAAATTACATCCATGTACACAGAATACAGTTTTATGTCTTTATTCAAGTATCTTTTCTTCCATATTTCCAACACAAAATTCCTGTATGGAAACTGCAAAGCCTGTAAAGCTCCAGGCTATCATAATTACAAGAATGTACACATCCCTTCAATCAGAGGATCATAGATGGTTATCTCAACATCAGTTTCAAGTAAAACCACAAACACACAGGTTTGGCGTTTAATGTATTTGCAATTGGGTTCCTTTGGTCATAAAATGCAAATAAACATCCCACAAGTATACCAAAGGTTTGGAACAGACTAACTATTATTATTCCAGGAAGAGATATAGATAGATTATTTATTAAAATAAGCCAACAGGCATAGAAGATATACATCCATAGACTCTGCCTCTTCTCAGACAGTTTATAATGTATAGGTCAAAAAGGTTTGACTGCTACTAAAATGAGTAATTCCTTTTTGTAAAGCTTGGGGACTTGTAACCCTCAAATTTCATTTGGGTCACGTGTAAGGAACAAAAGGAAATTCAGAAGGTTATACGAATCATGTCTCTTCCTCATTAGCCACTAGCAAACTAGTGGCAAACACATTCTTTGGCTTTGTTTCCTCTCTGGAGGAGCAAAAGTAGTAACTCTATAACCTGACCAGGTTCCTTTAGATTCTGTGTTCACCTGAAAAAATGGTCTTTAAATGGTAAGGCAAACATTAAGGTAAGCCAACATATTACTAGTTTGCAGCATTTTACAGCTTCTTATAGATGAAGAGTTCTTTCATCCCTTCTCTTTTGCATACAAACTGGTCACATGTTTACAGTACCAGGAGCTTCAGAAAAAAAAAAACAAACAACAAACAGGTTCATAAAATAAAAATTGCCTCGAAATACAACTTTTTTCCAATTACAGCAACCAGTTCAATCCTCCGACTGTTGCCAGAAACAGGTGTCTCCTTATTACTACATTTCTCTCACTTCATGGGTGCCTATTGTGCCATGCTGTCAAAGGCTGAAGTGTTGTGCTAAAAATCTTACAGCCCTTCAAATTACAGGTGCCTCAGCAAGGCTTTTATAACCTCTGAGCAGAAGGTGGTGCCTTCTAATTCAACAGTTTCAGACCTCACTAATTCTAGAAGTAGAAATATACCACAACACAATGACCTCATTACTACAACTAACTTAATTTGTCACAAACCAGGGAGTACAGCTACAAGAAGTGGTTCATCATTCAATTTAAATAAATTAATTGCTTGCAGATATGGCTAATGCTTTGAAAATAGTTGTTTTGGTGCTCTTAAAATTTTAGAGTTCAAGTTATGCTCATGTTTTGCTGCACTTAATTTTTTTTTTTTCTTTTTAATATGAGGAAACTGGGTTTCATCTTATTTTTCTATAAAAGACAAGTGGAAGCTGTTACTGTTCATTGAAGTACACTGATACACCATAGAGATTATTTAAAAAACAACCAACATGCAGCCATGAAGAGTGGGAGTGTCATGGCTAGACATATGAATTGTCATCTGTAAAATGGTAACAAGAAGCAGCAGACTAAGCTCTCCACCTGATTAACACAGGACCTAAACTTCAGGAACCTTATATTCAAGCCAGCAAACTCAGCCAAGACCAGGACCCAAACAACTTCAGTCAGATCTGTCCGATATGAAACCCTTTCAGCAGTGACTTCCTTGGATGTCCAAAGTTATTTTCACTTGGTTTCACAACAGGATGCTGTTCTGTATATCTGCACAGCTCAGCATTTTAAGGCGACACCTCAATCCTCTGAAAATCATCATGCTAGGTGTCACATTGTCTTCGCCCCTGACTGCCACCGACCATGTTTGCTCTGGGTGCCAGAGAGAGCCATGAGACAGCCAGTACCTCCCAGCTGGGAAGGGCAGCAGGATCTTTAGGGGAAAGGACTGACCCTCCTGTCCTTAAGCTGCACCTCCTGGGTACCATGGGAGAGCTGTCAGCTTTCTCCTGTTTTCCCTTTGCCAGATAATCTTATTTACATCAGCTTTAACAGGTGCTTGAATGTATGACATTAAAAACAAAGAGCACTGATAAACGTTTTCAAGTAGTAGTAGAGAACTGGAAGCTTTTGTCTCCCAACAAAATTATTTCATATGTAAAAATGTACTTTAAGACAAAGCTTTTGTTTCCCTGGGTTTTGTTGTCATTTAATCTTCCTCCTGCATCTGTTTGGTCTCATTATCTTTGATTAAAACAAGTACATCTTAACACAGGCACAAACACCAAGAATAAAATGATGACTGTAGTGCAAGCTGTAACGACTTTTATTAAAGTTGTATTAATTAAGGGGTTTTTTTTTACTTCTCATAGCAAGAAGCTAATTTCAGAATTTCTTTCCAAGTATTCCCATACGTTACTCTTCCTATTTTTAAGATCAAAGTCAAGTGTATTGAACTGGTGGTGCATGGTGGAAAGGCGAGGGACGGGGGACATAAAAAGACACATGGGATATTCAGGCTGGGTCACAGGAGGACCATCCCCAGGGGCTGGCCTGCAATGCCGCGGGCTTCCCAGGTGCAAGCCCTCGCAGCACCCAGCCCTTCACAACCACCAGCCAATCCCCCAGAGGTCCCAGAAGACCCCATTTACCTCTCCATGCTATGATCTCACCACCACACACTGCCCATGACTACTTCTCAAAGTGAAGTAACCTTGAGTTGTCAAGCTGTCATGTTCAAGCTAAGCCTTGCAGTACACTCCTCCCCAAAGACAGAAGTGAGATTGATTGCACTTGTGATTTGTTCATTTCCACAACTATCTTACCATTAATATCCCTCTCTCATCCATTTGCAAAACCTTCTAAGCATGCAAAATTGATTATAATATCCAATTCAGCAGGTAAAACCTTCTGGGATAGTTGTGTGTTTTTTTCCTCTTCAGACTGTATAGGGAGGAAAAAAAAAAAATAAACAGTAGCACATAGGATTTCAAAAATTAATTAGCTTAATAAGAGGCAGAAAAAAGTCTAGCATTGAAGTCTAGCATTGTCAGGGCTCCTTTGTGCCAATATAAGAAATTATATAGTTGCTTAGTGCAGGTTCTAATTTACGTATCCAAAATTGCTATATCTCAGAGTAGATTAAGATAGCTACATGTTTCAGTTTTAAGTGCTCATCAAGCCAAGAGATAACAGAACTGATGAATGGGACATTTCAGATCCTTAGAGAAATGAGCACAATTACATAAAAAGTGTGACTTGAATTTGTCTTTTTGTGCTATCTTAACAGAATTTATAAATAGAAGTAGAACCTTAAAAATCAAGAGCTGCCAAGAGCGTTTTTTTCTTCATCATCCGATCATTGAAGTATAGGACTTCCAAAACCCTATATTTACATTGGAATAATCTGCATGTTGTAGTCTCTCCTCACAAAATCAATTTATTACTGAATAGTAAATGTTTAAAAAGTCATTGTTTCAATTGGACAAAACTGATTCTCTTGGTCATTACCCTATGAAGTCTGAAACTGCATTCCGTCAAACTGTTCAGAAGCTTGAACATAATAACTGTGTGCTCTGAAGGACAGGTATGATATGTCATTAGTTTTTAATAAAACAGTTTCCTCAGACTTGCTGGATTTACAGGCTCAGAAATCAACTACTGATGAATCAATCTGTTTTCTCCTGCCAAGACATCAGAACAGACAGGGCCACTCTAATTGGAAAACCAGACAGCAGCAGCTCTGTTCTACCAAAGGCTGTATTGGACATTAGAGACTATAAGTCTTCATTCAGCTCTGCATCATGTTCTGCAGAACAGTTGTTGATGATTCAGTTTAGAAGTACATCCTGAATCTCTAAAAGGCAAAAAGAAATAAAAAGCAAGTCTACCTAAAATCTGGAAAATGCAGAAAACGACCACTGAAGACATTAAGGCTTCTCATGGTATTCTTTTATTTTCCAAAGCACTACATCATGGGACAGCCCTGATCCACAGGTGTGTACAGCAAGGTCACAAGTGTAAAGTCCTTTCCCCTGCACTGCAGTGCTCCATCTCCATAATCCTGTCCTTTTCCTCATCTGTGCCAGAACAGTGATTATAAGGCCCCAGCACTGGTCCACACCCTGACCAGAGGGCAAAGTAATGAAGGAGAGGAGCTTGCTGATTCTCTCATTCTGTCTTCTGGTTGGTTCAGTTTACAGCGACTAAATGCCTCATTCCCTCATGATAGTACACAGCAGGTGATTTTGAGTCCATAAAATACTGTTTTGATTTTGGTATTGCATAGCCACATTTGAGCAAGGTGACTGGAACTACACTTTTATGGTAAGAAACTTCCTGCTGAGTAACCCATCTACTTGCTTTATTCAGCACTCATTAGAACCAGTGTCTATTCAGCAGATTTCTCATAGGCCTGATGACTTCATAGAATCATAGAATCATTTAGGTTAGAAAAGACCTTTAAGATCATCAAGTAAAATTTTTAAGCTGACACTGCCAAGGCCACCACTACAGAATGTCCCTAAGTGTCACATCTACACATCTTTTAAATACCTTCAAGGATAGTGATGCATTGCAGTGGGCTGACACTGTCTGGACACCAGGTGCTTATCAAAGCCACTCTATCACTCCCTTCCTCAGCAATTACCATTATGGGCAAAACAGACTCAACTAAGGAAAATTAATATTACCAATCAAATCAGAGCAGGGTAATGAGAAATAAAAACAAATCTTAAAACACCTTCCCCCCATCCCTCCCTTCTTCACAGCCTCAACTTCAGCCATGCTTTTCTCTACCTCCTCCCTCTCAGTGTCACAGGGGGATAAGGAATGGGAGTTACAGTCAGTTCATCACACCTTGTTTCTGCTGCTCCTTCCTCCTCAGCAGGACTTCTCGCACTCTTCTGCTCCAGCATGGAGTCTTTCCCATGGGGGACAGTCCTCCATGAACTTTTCCAAAGTGAGTACTGCATCCCATAAGATGCAGTTCCTTATGAACTGTACCCTGCATGGTCACAGGTCCTGAAAGAAAACCCGCTTCAGTGTGTGCTCCCCTCTCCACAGAGTCATAGGCTCTGCCAGGAACCTGCTCCAGAGCAGGTCACAGCCACCTTGGGATGTATCCACCTCTTCTTTCATGGGATCCTCCAGGGGCTGCAGGTGGATATCCACTTTGCTGTTAACCTCCAAGAGCTGTAGGGGGACAGCCTGCCTCACCATAGTCTTCACCATGGGCTGCAGAGCAATCTCTGCTCCAGTGCCTGAAGTACCTCCTCTCCCTCATTCTTCACTGACCTAAGTGTCTGCAGAGATGTTTCTCTCATGTAAACACAAGAGAGAAAAATACATTTTTTTCTCTCATGTAAATTCATTCCTCTCTCCCAGCTGCAGCTGTACATGTTTTTTTCCCCTTCTTAAATATGTTGTCACAGAAGTGCTACCACTGTCTCTGATGGTGGCTTTGGCCAGTGATGGGTCCCTCTTGGAGCCAGCTGACATTGGCTCTATTGCACAGAGGGGAAGCTTCTAGCAGCTTCTCACAGAAGACACCCCTGTAGCCCACTCACTACTAAAACCTTGCTGTCCAAAACCAGCACAGGTCTCCAGAAGAGGAGAGACAAGAACAAACCCGTATCAATCCATGCAAGCCCCACCCATGGTCAGGGCAGGAGGAGCAGCCCTGTGAGAAAGTGCTGGGGGAGATGGACTTGTTTAGCCCAGGGAGGGTGCAAAAACCATCAAGACACATCCAAAATGGCAAAGTAAACAGAACCCTGTTTATCATGTGAGGTCTGAAATGACCTCGTCTTGCTATGCTGAAACATACAACAGGTGTGCTATGTGTAACTACCAAATAATCATTTTCAAACTCAAATATTAAACTCCCAAATCCAACTTCAGCTCAAAATGTATAGAAATTATCTGCCATTTTAAGCATGTTTGTTATAGGCAATTGAGGCCAGTGTTTTGAAAGGTTATGAGAGGTGCTCAGGTATAACTTGTAGAAGAAACCATATGCTACAATTATTTGTCACTGTAACCGATCACTGCACTGGTTTGTAGAATCTATTCTATGCAGAAATAGTTTTAAACAACCCAGTTGTGTTCTCCAAATAGAAAAGATAAACACTTTTTACAATTACACAAGATAATCTTACATTATAGAATTATCTGATCTCAGACAAACCATAGAGTACTGTAGGTATGCAGTTATCCAGAATTCAGACTAAGTTCTACCAGACGCTTTAGCATTCCATGAAAAAAAACCCAACAACAAACCCACCCTCCCCAAAAAAACAAACAAAAACCAAAACCACAAAAAACCAAAACAAACCCACAAAAAACCAACCAACCAAACAAACAAAAAACAAACAAAACCCCCACCAAACTACATACAACCTCACTGAACAAGCAAAAAAAAATAACCCCACAGCACCAAAACTCTTCCTTACCAATTCCTTAGTACTTCCACAGTTAAAAATACTACAAGCATAGTTTTATGTGGTACTTGGCCACTTGGAATTTCTTTCTGCCAGAAGTGAAAAATGTTTGAAGTTCTCAGGATTTGAACTTGATTTCAGTTCTAAAAGTGAGGAATTGGCCCAGGTTCAGAATGGATGTGATACAGATACTTATCGAGTCTGAACTAGTTTGCTCAGCACTAGCAAGAACTCATATGACAGATTTAGTTTACTCTCATGTTTGTCTAAAAGCACTCTATAAATTTGCCTGGAATTCTGCCAGAGACAGTACAGATTTACTGAATGATAGATTGAGGGCATTTATTCATAATCTGAACTTTTATGATCATAAATACAAGTAGAATCCTATGTCATCAACCTAATAAACTCACTAACTTAAAGCCCAATAGACTGGCCAGATTTTATGACTGAAAACAATTTATTTTCTCTCACTCAATTTATCTCAGCATAATTAAAAGACCTTAAATAGTTACAAGTAATAATAGAGAATTATTTCCCTGCAAGACACTCAGGCTTCAAGTTTGAATGCTTCCCCATATAAATAACCATATATGAAAAATTCCACTCAATCTAGAAGGGATGTTTGTGAGACCTGTTCACAGAATACCAGACATCAGTACTTCAGTAATTAATGACAGTAAAAGGCCATACACTATTCAGCCCTGGTGGAACTAACTAAAAGGATAAAAAAACAAGCCAGGAGCAGCACCTTAGACTTACTGAGCCAAATTAAGTGTCCCATGATAACTCAATGAAACTTTAAACTAATCCTTCATTCTTACTGTCCCACCAAAACTAATTCTCCTGTGTTTAGAAATTAGTTAGAAATTACAGCGAAACAAATACAGTACCCACAGTACATAAAATTAACATACAATAAAAAATATCCAACAGTCAGTCATGCACAAATACATCTCTAATTAAATTTCTTCTTAGAGAGCTCAGTATGGGTACTGCTGAGGTTTTGCTGCAAACAGTCATTTTCAAATATTTATTGTTAGCTTATTCATTTAAAATATCACTTTCAAGTCATCTGCACTAAATTGACTTTTATTTTAAACATTTTGCTTATAGTTAGCTTTTTTATTGCTTGCTCCCCAGACAGTATAACATCTTCCTCAAAACACTTATAAAGTACTGTATTGAAGGCTGGAAGAGAAAACTAACAAAAGAGCAAAAGTCAAAAGCTTTTACATTTCTGGGTTTACTTTTAAAGACTGCTTAGTTCCAACCAGCTTTGAAGATGTTTACTCATAAAATGCATGAAAACCAGGTTACAAGTCCTTTATTGCTCAGTAAATTTTTCACATTTACGCAAAAGTAAATAACCCTCTATTACACTAGTTGTTTCAGACATCCAAATTCCTAGTTATCTCCTAGAAAAATGACTGAAAATCAATTTTAGATACTTTACAAAAAATTCTATTTACTGGTATGTTTTTTTCATTAAGATGGACTGAATTCTCAAAATAATTCCTTGGCAAAATATTCCTTCAATTTACCTACAACCTCAGAAATAATGGTTGCTGTATTCCAGGAAGGTTTGAGGCAGTATTCTAGGAATAAGCAAATGAGGTGCACATATTGGCATCTTGTTATTTTTTACTGCATTTACAAATCTTTCCGTCTTTCTTTTCAATTATAGTAATCTGGTTCAACAGTCTTATCAGAGTATTTATTCAAAGCACACTGAATTAGCTCAGATTTCATAGTAGACTGCTTTTGTTCTGAATTTTGGTACCTCTACTGTGAATGCCACTGGAAGGAAAAGTGGTGATATTGCTGTTGGAGCCCTCAGTCTTCATGTTCCCCTTCTCAGTTTTTCCTTCACCTTCACAAACCCAGCCCTAATTACCTAGTGAAAAACTGCATGTATTTACACAGAGGGAATGATGCTGTTGTTCTCAGGCAGATTTATATGCAGGTCAAGTAGTACCTACACACATGACTCCTAGGAATCAGGGTAGGTGTTGGTACCTTACAGCACAGCTAACATCCTCACCTGTTCTTTGGAACTGATCTGGACCTGAAATGATATTCCACTCTGTTAATGTTAATTTTACATCACTGTAAACTTGCAGAAAATGTACAAAAATAAAAGGCAAGTAAAGGATCAATACCACTTGAAATTGTGAGAATGACAGCGATACAGGTTGGATGAGAAGGCCCTTGGAGGTCATCTGTTCAACAAACTATTCAAAGCAGCATCAACTACATCAGGTTGCTAAGGGCTAAGGAGGGGGATCTCTCAACTGCTTTGGGCCTCTGCCCCACTGTATGGCCACTGTCACAGTGAAAAACATTTTCCTTACGCCTGATCTGAATCTCCTGTGTTGCAGCTTGTTGCCTCTCTTGCACAAGCCACTGAGAAAGGCCTGGCTGTTTTACACTCTCCCAGTTGGGTAGATAAGCACATCCATGAGATGTCTCCTGAGCCCTCAGCAATTTACCATCCATCTTCTAATCCACTAATCCAGCTTGTATTTCACCAGTGTCTCTGTAAGCATACTATGGAAGACAAAGTCAGAGGCCTTGCTGAAGTCACAGATAGGCAACCTTTGCTGTTCTCCCCTTACCCACACAGTCAGCCAGCCCATCAGAGAAGACAGCATGGAAATTCAGGCACATCTTGTCCACAGTAACTCTATGCTAGTTTTTCCCAATCACCTTCTTGACCTTTACGTGTTTGGACATGGCTTCCAGGACTATTTGCTACATGACCTTTTCTGGATCCTTCTCCTTCTAATTCCTGAGGCTAGGAGCAATGTTTGCTTCTTTCCTGTCATTGAACAGCAGTCTCACAGTCACTTTTGTCAGACTAACCCCAGCAATCTTTCACAGACTCACAATGGTTGGAAAAGACCTTTAAGATCAAGTCCAACCACTATTGAACTCTACCAGTGCCACTGCTACACCATATCTTTAAGCACCATATCTAGATGGCTTTTAAATACATCTAGGGATGGTAATTAAACCACTTCCCTGGGCAGCCTGTTCCAGGCCTCAGTAAACCTTTTGGTATAGAAATTTTACCTCATATCCAACCTGAACCTCCCCTGGTGCAGCTTGATGCAATTTCCTCTTGTCCTATCAGTTGTGACTTCTGAGAAGAGACCGACATCCACCTCTCTACAACCTTTTTCAGGTAGTTGTTGAAAGTGATAAGGTCTCCCCTCAGCCTCATTCAGACTAAACAACCCCAGCTCCCTCAGGCACTCTTCATAAGACTTCTTCTCAAGACCACTCACCAGCTTTGTTGCCCTTCTCTGGACCTGGCCAGCACCTGAATGTCTTTCTTATACTTGCAGCACCCAAAACTGAACACAGTACTCAAGCTACAGCCTCACCAGCACTGAGTGGAGTAGAATAATCACGTCTCTAGTCCTGCTGGCCACACTATTCCTGATGTAGGACTGGATGCTGTTGGCCTTCCTGGCCACCTGGGCACACTGCTGGATTATGTTCAGCCAGTTGTCCATCAACACCTCAGGTCCCTTTCTGCTGAGCAGCTTTCCAGCCACTCCTCTCCAACCTGTAGCACTGCATGGGGTTGTTGTGGCCCAAGTGCAGGGGTCTGCACTTGGACTTGTTGAAACTCATATAATTGGCCTCAGCCCACTGATTCAGCCTATCCAGGTCCCTCTGCAAAGCCTTCCAACCCTCAAGCAGATCAAAACTCCCACCTAACTTGGTGTATATGCAAACTTACTGAGCGTGATCTTTGTTGAGAACATTGATGAAGATATTAAGCAGGAGTGGCTCTAGCACTGAAACCTGGGGAACACTGCTCATGACTGGTCACCAACTGGATTTAACTTCATTCACCATCACTCTCTTTGATGAGGCCTGTCTGGTCTGTTTGACTTGTGTATGTCCAATTGTCTTAAAAGCTATCAGACTTGAACTTCTTCCACTGTAGGTAACTGCTTCAGTTTCTACTTCTAAGACCAGCCCCTGTGAACTCCAGTCCCTAGCTGAAGGGGAGAGAGCCTGGGGGAGGGATGACTCTCCACTGGTCAATGAA
>JANHGN010011528.1:4189-19837 GCA_024605025.1 Megaceryle maxima | reverse complement strand
GCCTGGATGTGTTCCTTTGTGACCTGTGCTAGATTGCATGGTCCTGCTCTGGCAGGCGGGGTTGGACTCAAAGATCTCCAAAGTCCCTTCCAACCCCTGACACACTGTGATACCTGTGATAATTTTATTGGTCTCTCTTTGCCCAATCTTCAGTGAATGGTATCCAATTACAAAATTTTGTCTCTACAAATATTAAAATGTGCTGTATAAGTGATTTTTAAAACTTGACAGGAAGTATAGGAGGAAAATTTCATCAATTTATGTAATGGTGCTGTCTCTTCTAGTGTAATTTTAACACATATCACACAAGCAGAACATACAGTTTACTAAATATAGCCACTGAGAATAGCATTTTACAAAGGATATAAAAGAGGATAGAAGACATAACAATTATTTTTCTTATTGTCAATCACTTTCTACTTAGCCAACTGTCTTTTTCAGGAAAAATCTGTGTGATTCTGGTCACTTCTGGAACAGAGGCTCTGGGTGGTAAACAAAGCCCCAGCTGATGCTCATACCAACAATGCAGGAGAGGACTCCCAGAGAGGCAAGGCTGTGCTGGAAACACCAGTGGGTGCAAAACTGCTTTACAAAAAGCATCACTGCACCATGAAGCAATCATTGAAAAACAGGGCTGACAGTCCTCCTCCATCTTATCCCCTTCGGCTCTAGTGCCTTTCCTTCTGCCATCTGACCCCATCACACCTCCTACCTCTCCCCAGCTATAGCACAGGATGGGGCTCCCTGCCCTCGCTGGCTGCACCTGGCATTGCTGTCCTCTGCTCAGTGACCCTCTGTGTCACTGCCCACTTCCTTGGGCAATTCTGTCATTGTTAATATCATCTATGATTCCTATTATTAGGGAAAATAACTTACACATCTGCAAGTAGAAGTTTTCCAGGTAATTCAATTTGTTATTTTTGTTTCAAAGACGTATGCCTACAGATACAATCACAGGACACATACTGGTGATGTGCTGAACCTTAGTGTCTTTGAAAATTAAGGCTCTCCTTTCAGTACTTCCTGCATCTGCTCTAATAGGAACTTCTGAAGGATTCAATGCTGAATCTTTCAGAAAGATTTTACAGGGCTCACTTTGAGTTGTACAGAGATACAGTTGGAGCCCTGTAATCTTCCTATCACACACAGCTGGAAGCTGCCTGATACATCAATCTAATGCAGTTGGAGTCTGCGGCATACCGCCCTTCCCTACATTCATCTATCGGTTGTATGTCCAGATCAATGAGAAAGCGATTACTCTGCTGGAAAAAAAACAGTGATAAAATAATTGTAATAGGCATCTGATGACTAAAACACGCTGATCTGCTCTAATGGAAATGCCAGCTTTACAACAAAACTTGAGTACATAGCAAAATGCCGTGGATGGCACATAATATCTTGCTAAATATCCTGGATACATCTGTTCCATGAAAAAAGAAACCATATTACACTGTCTAATTTCTAAAAAAATATCCAGAGGAAAGGAAACATAAGGAACATGAAACCCTTGCTTTTGCAATAAAAAAGTCAAGTCTCATTGGAAGAGTCTACCATTAAGTAATGTTTAAATGAATGTCTTTAATATCCAAAATATTATTAAAACGGTTTAATAGTATATTGAAACTTAATATTTAATTTCACTCAATGTAACCTGAAAGCACTATTAAAAATAATTAAGCCAAAGAAGAACAAAGTATCTCAGATAATTTGTATATCTGAGCAAAGAGCTGTGCGAGTCCTAGGGCAGAATAACAAGGACACAAAAGATCAGGGTAGAAATTGAGCCAAAACTGAGAGCAGCTTCAGAACCCGAGGACAGAGGAAGAATTACAAGGAGAGCCAAGTCCAGGATATGCATGAAGGAACAATTTGCTTAAGGCTAACACACAGTGAAAAATTATTTACAGACACTTTTTGATTTACGGTAACTATAAGGTTAATCATAATATGTAACAAATTAATTACCCAAACACACACTAAGAGGTTAATCTCATTAAGCATTGTACAATTATCCAAATAAGGAATTAAAAGTTATAGTCCTAGAGTTTCTATGGAGTCAGTCTATTTTGCACTTCCTGGGTATTACACTGTTTGTTAATATGCATGTTTCCTTTGGGTTGCCCTGCAGGGCTGATACAAAAACTGCATTCATTAACTCACATGTAGTCTCCTCCTGTCATTAGTAATCCATTATAGAATTAAACAATATCAGCCAATTTATTAATTACTTCAATGCTTTCTGTAGTGAAAAAGAACTCAAAAACATGCTAGCATTGTGAGGTATTTTTGTTACAAGAGAAAAAGCAGCACAAATGTTCCTGAATAACTTCTGTAAATTCATGTTAATTCTATATGTTCTACCCCATATCTGTGAACTAATTGTTTTAAATGCTATTACTTCTTTAAGTCATTCTCTCTGAATCCTATAATGATCCCATTTTCTCAATACAGGCAGGTTACTAGAGGGGTATAATTTTTTCCCTTCTTTCAGATTAGCTTTTCTATGCACCACAAAGATTTCTATTCTTCTTTTTAATGCAACCTTTTTTCCTTCACACTGTTTAAAAGGGTAAACAAGGTTACAGAATTACTTAATCATCACACCTCATTGCCCATCCATCTCTTGCCTTTATGTAGGAAAGTTCATTAAGTGCTCTCAGTATTGAGTCAGACACATCAATGCAAGGCTTTGCCTTCTGCGTGCATATGGGCTACTGGCAATAACATCTGGGTTTATTGACCTTAGAAGCAAAGTCCACAGCAAGATGAAACCGCAATGTACCTGTACCTTGGGTGCTCCTGCTGCATGGCCACAGAGCAGAGTGGTCCCTTCATCACAGACCATGCCCCTCCGCTGCTAGCAATGTGACCACGCAGGTGCCACTGATACTACTGGCTTCATATGCTTTTACATCTTTCATGACAATCTTAAATATCCTCACGCCCTTCTGGTCTGCGGCTCAGATGAACAACTCTAAAAAGGATTTTCAGCCAAGAGCTCTAAGCCTGTGCTATAAACACGTGTCCTCATGAAGGGAAGGACCTTCATGTTAGCTGACAAATTAAAGCCAAAGCACAGCAAAAGACATGCACCCTTTTGACAGAGCTACCCGATACAGCTTAGACAATAAGGCTCTGATTCTGTGTTGCTGTTCATTAAAGTGCAGAGAGGTGTTCAGAGAGCATCAGAGCCTCCAGCATCTTCTAAACAGGACTAATCAAACGGTTGGATTTCAGATAAAAGCACATCTAAACAAGTGGAGGCTAGATGTCTGTGTTTTCAGCTACTAATGAAAAAAAAAGAAAAAGAAAAGGCTTATTTCTAAACATATTTGACATAAAAAAAATTGACATCAAAAAAATTTGAAAATCAAAAATCTATTATTTAAAATGATGCTCCTGTGGCAACAAAATAAAAATCAGGAAAAATATCTCTTGGTTAATATTTAAACATCCAGATACAGCTGGAAAAAGGCAACAAATTATGAATAAGCAAATAATCACAAACTAATGAAAGTGTGTATTAGGTACGTAGAATGCTTGTATTTGGCATACTTAGGCAAAAGAATGGAGAATACAGTTTGAACACAAGTAAACAGCAGTACTTTATCACATGAGGCTTTCTCTAACCTCATATAAATGCAAAGTGAGCCTTTTTAATATTTATCTACTCTTTTACAGAAACTATTCTAGTGCCTGCTGATTAGTAATATCTGCAGCATCTACATAATTCATGATTTTATAAATATTTTACTTTTTTTCTAATTATTTTAATAATTATTGCACAATTAAATTGAAGCTATATAGTCTGCTATGAATTTTGGTCCTGTAACAACTATGACTTAAAAAAAGTCCTACTGGGCAGGCTCTATGGTCTGCAGGTCCTCCGAAGGCAGACCTCCAATGAGTAGCAGAGACATAAGCTCAGACACAGCATCCTCAGCCACACGCTCACTGGGAGTAACTGACTACATGGTTGATCTGAGGGGTTGGGTGAGGAAGGGGCTGTTTTTAAATAATAAAGAGGACTGACTTAGGTGGTTCATATATTAGAAGCCAAGTCCCTAAGTGTACCCAGTGAGCTTACATGCTTCAGCCACAAGCTGTCTATCGGTACCAAAACAGTTTAAACTCCTCAGTGTCATGGGTATCTTAAAATATTTACTCTGACTATGGTCACAGGACATTAGATCAGCCAAGTGAACTCCACCACAAGCCACAAGTCCTCTTCTATGCAAACAACTTAAAATGTTCAGGAGAAATGGATAGCCCCACCTCACAAAGGCAGGAAAGATACAGAGAAAATCAAATTCCTACAATTCCAGTTCTTATCAGTTCCTGCTCTCACTCGCCAGACTCTACAGTTTTCCTAAACACAAACTTCACATCTAATTATTTACAAAAGACAAGCTGCATATATATAGAGATGAAGTGTGCATCTGTATGCTATACATATATAAAAATGAAAAAAGAAAGCATGACTCTACTTCAGCTTCTCAAATATCTCTTGTGCCACTCAACTTTCCCTATATGCATAAATACTAATGGTCCAAACTCTGCAACGCACATCAGCTTTTAGGTCACTGGAAAACAGCCCACATTGAGCAGAAGGGATTGAAATTAATGACACTGCTGGAGAGAACAAAAAGTACAAACAAAGCCAAGAAATGATAATGCTATCAAAACATGTAATAACCTATTAAACAACATTTCTTACCAGATTTTATTTATTCACTTTGACCAAACATTTCAATTTCCTTAAATACACAATATGAAAAGAGAAAATTCGTTTCTTGGTTTTTAAAAAAATCCTCTTTCAAGTAACTTTCTATTGTGTTTGGTTTTTGGTTTTTTTTTAAAGGCAGCAGTCACTTATGTGCCAAATAAAGTTAATGCTGGCTTATATAGGAATCATTATCACTTATCCTGTTGCATGGGAGGGACATTTATATTAAAATCAAGAACAACCAGCCTTAGCTGGTTGAGTGTAGATGTTGCATCCAATAGTTGTGATTTGTTGTTTTAGGACTGGATTTTTTCCTCTTCTCTCAAGCAGCTATTGAAGCATTATGCCTGGAAAACAACCAGCTGTTACTAGATTCAATGTTTGCTTTCATTCAGTTTTTTTTTTGTTTTGTTTTGTTTTTGGTTTTGGTTTTTTTTTTTTGGGGGGGGGTTGGGTGGTACTCATCATGACTGTAATAACTTTCAATCTACAGTTAAATACCTACCTCTCTGCTCATGAGCTCCTAATTGGTTCTTTGAAAGCAGAGACATTAAATGATATGTTTTTTAAATGCTTAATTTGTAATTACGTAGTTAAATGTTGGAGACTTTTTTCCCCCATGTAGGTCCAATGTGTGTGTGAACACTCAGCCCCATTTCCCCAGGGAAGTCATTCTCAAAGCCACACCATCCACTCTTCCTCTCCCTGACTGTCATTTTAACCCCTTTCTCACAGTACAGTGATTTTTGAGATACACAAAGTAACACAGTGGATTATTTCACTGGAGTTTAGAAACTAAACAGAAACTTCTCTGGGAAAGCCATTTGGCCTGCCACCACCCTACGGGCTGGACTCAGCCTCTCAGGGGGAGTTTGCTGTCAGGCAGTGGCAGCACTCCCACTGCTGCAACCAGGGGAGGGAGGGAGGTGTTGCACCTCTTGCTCCTGACCACAATAGAAGTACCTGCAGCCAGATGGGGTCCGTCTCTCCCTCGGGTGTTTTGTTTTTTTTGGTCACATCTATGTCTTTTCTGTGCTGCAGTGGCAGGGGTCCCTCTCCCATCCTGACAGAGAGTGGTCTGAGACCTGCTGAATAAGGATGCTTCTTCTGCCCAGACCCTTCTGACCAGGTATGTTCCCCCTCTTAACACTTGGCCCCTAAACTGAGGAGTAGCCATCACCAGAGAGAATAGCAAAAACCTGTGTGACAAGGAGTTAGCCTGTGTCCTCCTTACTAGGCACCAGAATAGCTCAGACACTGAAACACCAATCAGCCAAAATGAGTCACTGCAGCCCCTTCCCTCTTCCCCCCAGCATCCAGCCACCAAAGTTGGTGTGGGAGCTGAACACACCAGGTAAACATGGGGCTGCAGTGCTGCCACAGCTGCCTGCATCCCTGGAGATAGGAGATGGTGGGGGAGAGCAGAAATCAGGCAGTTGCTGCTTGCAGGCTGCGTATTAAACTAAAAATCAACCTCTCATTGCTAGCACTTTTAGGGCAGTGTTCATGATCTCTGTAGGGTGCCATTTTCATCTCTTCTTTGAAGTGAGAAAGGAGGAAGTGATGGTGCATTAGAAACAGGAATGAAAGGGGCAGGTTGGGAATCATTAAGTAAGCTCCCTGTCTTAAAAAGGAAAAGTTCTTGAATTTATTCAGTCGCTCATCTCATCCAGACATACTAAAGCCAAGTATCTAGGAAGAGAAAGAAACCTGTGTGCTTCAGTCTCACTTCACTTTCAGATATACACCTAGTAGTTAAGTAGCCTTCAGGTTTGACTGACTGAAGTAAGAGCTATAGTTTAATTAACCATTACAACTTTTATAGGGTGTAATTGGCCTCACATCTAGTTCATTAAAGCCACAGTAGAATCGTTCTGACAGTCCAGCCATGAGACAAGTTCACACAGAGCATTAGTTGTTCAGCTCCCTGCACATGAAGTCAAAGAATGTTTTCTGAAGAGAAGAGATAAAATAGTGCCAGCCATCTACTCCCTTTCAAGGGTGTACCCCAAAAAATTTCCTAAGGAGAGATGACCAGGAGCAAATACATAGTCTTCAACATCATTACTCCCTATTCAGCTCAACATATATCAAGTGTTTGTACTAGGCAAACTGACATTTTAGCTTACCGTTGGTCTACCCTGGAAACCTGATATTTATAATGTAATCATTCTATATCTGACCCCTAGAGCAGCTGCAGTTAAAAGTAGATGAGTTATTAAAGAGAAAGTCTCCATTTGGTGGCAGTTTTGTAAGTGGAAGTAATTTGAGACACTTCTATTACCTTAAATACTCACAAAATAGTTTTACTCTGCGGTAATCTGAAATAAAATACTTTTCCCTCTGCCTTGCAAGTGTTTGAAATTCACAGACTTTACTAAGGTGTAGGCTTCCATGTGGACTGAGACATTCCCAGACACAGACTTCCCAGAAGCACATTCTGCCCATGGCTGGAAAAGTAACTCCTGGCTGAGGCCATCTCTCCACCATTCTCACCTTCTTCTTCTACTCCTTCTTCATCTACTTCTTTGCTGTATTTTTAGCTTTTCTTCTGTCTCCCTCAGCTCTCCATCTTCTGTCTTCTTTGTGCCATTTCCTCCCTTTACTTCACTTATCATTAGGAGTTCTCTTCTCCAACAAGAACTAATTTTGGGAATCATTCCCATTGGCATTTGCAGGCAGTGGACTTGTCTTTGAATTAATCCACTTTTTCCTTAGTGCTGACTAGCAGAGCTCAGGAAAACTCACTTTCTTGAGATATATTAGCAGAGTCTTCCCAAGGCAAGCACAACCCTCCCCTGCAAACTTGCTCTGCCAATGCCCTGAATGAAATGCAACTTCTATGGCCCTGGTAACTGAGCTATTAAAATACAAAGACAGTTTAAACAAACAAACAAACAACAACAAAACACCAAACAAAACCAACCAAAAACCCCCAAAGCTGTTAAAGCCAAGCTATTAAGCCTAGCAAGATCTCTCAGTTTATCACAGTGTTAGCATGCCCAGATTTTAGTGCATCTGGAGGCTGGTCAGAGTAAACAAATCTGCAGTCAGAGCACTGACAGAGGGAGCTTGTATTTGCCTGCAAAAGACAATACAGGAAGAGGTTGATGTGATTGGTAATAACCATGCTGAAACTCAACAGGGGCCTCAAAGGGCTATGTGGGGCTGACAGGCTTGATGGTATACTAATAGGTCTTTTTGAGGTTTCCCCCCAAATAATATTTGTCTGCAGCAGAAAAGGCTTCTGTCCAAAGAATCTCAAACCTTTAATGAAGGCTGCTGCATAACAATGCTCATATCCTTTCTCCAAAAAGTACTCCAGGAAACCTCCTTGATTAGTCTTGCCCAAAATGAATAACCTGTCAGCTTCGATATCACAATACCTGCACTAGTAAAATTTAAATTACTTCTATGAACTTGATGAGCTGCTTCTCTGTTAATGTGGCTCAAATTCACACTAAGCTTCATAGCTGAAACTTTGCTGAGGTGACGTCCTCATTATCAAGAACATAATTTGGATAAGTATTTTTTAAAGCAGAAGGACTTTCCACACACATACTTTAAGAGATATACAATGGCCCTGCTAACACTTCCAATCACCTTGAATGCTTAAATAATTTTTGAGCATATTTTGACCATCTCATAAAAAGATGACATTACCTACCACATTATGACATAGCGAATACAAAAGAGACATGACAATTATTTGGACAATTGAGAGCATGAATTAAAAACGATTGCTGATTTGGTTGTTGCACAGCTTACAGCTTCTGAGAAGAAAGCCTCTGTCTTGTAGGATTGATAAACTCCATTAACCTAACTGCCTCAACACAATAATTTCTGCATTACAAAAAAAAAAATTTAAAAAGTACTCAAGTCAAAGTTCAGGGCATACATCAAGTTTTCAAATACTCAGGAGCTTTGCTGAATCAAGATTCAACATGAACTCTGAGCAGCTGCAAGTAAACTTTGGTCTCAAAACTCTGTTCAGGGCAATAACCAGCATCAAACCAAATTCTAAAAGAAGGAAAACAAACAATAGTGCTGCTAACTCTGTTTGTACTTAAGCTCTCAGAAATCAGTGAAATAATTTGCTATTCTTTCTCCTTAAAGTAAGTGCTAAATCAATAGCAGAAGTATTAGTCAACAAAGCTCTATATTATAGTAATAGTAATATGTGCTTTTAAGTATTAATACAATATTTGTTAATTATTAATAAAACTGTAACTGTTAATACATTTACCAAATTGAAACATGTAGGCTAGGATGGAAAAATAAACTTAAAGACTGATGAATCAAGTCTATGTACCAAATAGACAATCCACACACCTCCCATCTTTTACTTTCCACTGGGATGTGGGAGAAACAGTGAACTGAAACAAAGATGCAGACAGCAGTGGCCACCAGCAGAGCAAAAATAGAAACAGTGCTTCAAAGGATATCATCTTCTGAATGAAGAAGTTGAAGAAAACTATTTCAAAAAGTTACTATTTTACTGTGAGTTGTAGCAGAGAGACATTAAAAAAAGTAATATGCAATACATGGAATGAAGGCAATATACCACTTATAAGAGGCTTTCCAGATTTGTCTGTATGCATATGAATGAAGTTCAAATACATAATGACTTGGTTATACCTCAAGAGGTGGATGGAGCCTTAAACTTAGGTGCTGCCATACACTGGAAGAGGCTGGGAAGACAATAGGGCAATTAGTCCAAGATTGATATCTCAAGCAGAACTTTCCAAAAAATAATAGTTGTTTGTCTTTTTAGGAATTGTAACCTTCATTAAGATATAGGATAATTCGGATTTTCTGTCATCATGAACCCTTCCATCTCCTTCTCTCCTCAAATGAAAATAACAGTCATAGAAAGAAGCTGTTTCTAATCACTTCAATCAGTAACAGGTCACAGTTTCTTGATGAAATATTATTTTCAAGTACCAGTTACAAAATCACATCTCCAATACCAGGTCTTTAATATTGTTATAATTAGAAGTCTTGGTATGCCACCACAGGACCAAGTTCAAGAGTGGCAGAGTAGTGTATTTATGCACAGCTGAAGAGGAGGTGCAAGGTACTACTCACTGTGTAGTTGACACACAGACAATGCTAGGGGAGGAGAAGTAATCTCCTCTAAAGGAATCAAAACCAGGGAAATAGACATTTGTAAAGTGAAGACAAACACATGGGAAACATACTCATGGAGAGATCACAGAAAAATATTAACTTGAGACATGAAGAAATTGCATTCCTCAACCAACACATCAATTGACAAAGTCAATAACTAGATGAAGCCAAGCAAAATCAAGCTGAAAATTAAGAATGGGAAGTTTTGTAGTGACAGGCAGCACAGTGTGCCAGCTGACAGCACTGAAAGACTGAGGCAAGCTTTCAGCTATGGAAGGCGTGTTCATTTAGAAGGGTAATTAACTGGTGCAACCACACTGACAAGAGTAGTGATGCATACTGCATTCCTTGTCTTTCTGGGTGTCTTCCTAAGAGCTACACTTTAGCCAAACAGAAGTTATCAGGATAAACAAAGGGGTACCTATGCGAAACCTAATGGTCTGTTGTTTACAGGAGGTCAGAGTGAACAACGTTAACATTCCTCCCTCATCTTAAACTTTCTAACTGAAACAGAAATAGGCTGTCAGAGCTCAGGAAAAGAACCCAGTGCTACCATGAGCACCCTCCTTGCACTTATACTGCATATCTGTGTGCCTCTTAACTCAGAAGGAAAAAGAAGAGCGTGCATTACAGAACACAAATTCAGCACCAGAGATTCTGCCAGTACTGATGACTGGATGCTGACTTGAAGCCAAGATTCCACAACTTGCTGAAACTACTGAAGACTTTCCATGAAGGGGAACCCTCTGAAAGGTTTTATTTGTTTAAGAAAATTAATAAACATCACTGTGAATCTTCTTCCCACATGTAAAGGATATCACTGGAAATTAACGGAGACTATTTGTCAACAGTACGTCAGTGACACAGAGAACTGTATCAGCAAATGCTTTACAACTATTTTGACTTCTCCACCATCTTATCATCTTTCTTGCCTCTACAATTTAGGGAAAAGATAACAGTCTTTTTCTTTACAAATTATATACATTTAGCCTAGTTTTGTGGCAGTCAACTACAGCTGAGACAAATCTGATCTCACCCCCATGGAAAGTATTTTACTTACTTATTTTACTAAGACAAGGTATGTTATATACAATACCAATGAAGCTCAATTATACAGATAGATCAGGAATACATGGCCTTTGAGAAAGATCTAATTCACAACCAGAGCAGAAACTATGTTCTAAAGCTCAAGCCAGTCTCCTGTTTTCAGTACCTCTCAAAGACTTTTTCCTATTTTCAGCATGAAAACTATAGACTTTTTTCCATAAAATATTATAAAATAATAACTACCCATGCTACAAAGACAACATGAGGTTCTTGGGACATTTAGATTCAACAAATATTACAGTGGCCTGTTGTGAGCTATGTATAGCTAGAAAAATCAAATTTCATCTGCCACTCTGTCAGGCTGCATTCCAAAGTCAGTTTATCACTGCAGCGAATACCAAGACATTTATCTTCCCTGGCTAGGTTAAACTTGTGTTCCATAATTATCATGACTGCCATAAGCCCATTCAATTCTGTTCCTGCATTTGTGAATGTTGCCATTTTGGGAAGAAACTGAGCTTAAAGGGAGTCACTCGTTTCATCTCAACTTTAAGGCAACAGCAGAAATTAAGTACTATATTGCATTGGAGATTGTATTTATTACTAGACCTGTGATGATAGCTTCCCAGTTAATTATTTTAGCCTCAAACTAAATTAACATCATTACACAATCACCACATTTAAAGTGTTCCAGGCAGGCAATGGATAGATAGTACTACAAATATAGCTGGTTGGAAGTATCTGTCTGTCTGTCAGTGTGCATGTGCATGCACGTATATGCATGCACACACAGATTTTGATTAATTTTCTACAGCACTTTCTTGGGATATTCCACCCCCTTCTTATTTTCTTTGATCATCTGACCAATTCTTAGGATGCAGCACATTTCAGTAGTCTGCAGGCCTGGAAAATTCACCCCTGTGCAACACAGCTAAACAGCTTCCAGTTCTAGATTTGGCTTGTTTGGAGCTGGCACAGGTTTCTTCACTGCACACTGTAGCTATGCCCCGAAGCAATCAAAAACATGGTGAGCCAGGGATCTTTCCTGATAGATGCACTGCATTCCTGATGCAGATTATTAGCGCCATTCTAACTAACATCTGCTCTCCTGCTGCTTTGAGTAGAAGAGGAAGAGCACCTTTGTCCCTGCTTTCAAAGACAACAACCATGTGAAACCCCAGTCTCAGAAATGTACGAACCAGGAATCCTTTTCTTGGGATACAAAGAAATCTCACCCTTCCCTTTCCTGAATTTCTCTGAAATGGACACACAGGTAAACTGGAGAGAGAAAAGGGAAAAAAGCCAACAGCAACAAACCAAAAAAACATAAGGAAGGTGACTATGCCTGGATACATGAATCCAGAACTTCTGGGTACTTGTCAAAGGCTGCTCAAAATTAAAACCTTAAATTGCTCCTCATCAGAAGCAGAGTGTGATATATGGAACTCTAACACAAAATTGAAATGAAAGTTTGTTTAGAGGGCTACATGTAATGTTTTGTTCAGAGAATGGAAAGGTTGGAGCAAATGCTAGACTCAAAAAACCCTAGGTTTTGATTGTCTTTGGCTTGCAGAAGCATGACAACTCGCACTCCATCACTTTAAAAAAATGAATGTAAAGAACACAGGCTTCAGCTAAACTTAGCAAATATGAACTACATTTATGATTTTAATGAAACTCAAGCACAGCCAAACATTGAACAACAGTAAGGTTCTAGCTAGCCTGTATTTACAGGGTTAGAAAAGCCTATGAAGTAGGCACACAAGTAGAAGCAGAGTTTCCAAATATTATTCCTCTCCCTCTTTAGCATGCTACTCCAGAATGAAACAAGAAGGTACAAAATCAGACAGAAATTCTGTTCCTCTAACTGTGATGGATTTCCTCTACAACTGCTGGCTCACTAAACCTCCCTTTGTTATTTCCATTTCTTGAAATAGGAATAATAATGTACCTGTCCATCTGTATATTGTTACACTCGGAATTTGCCTATGTTTGCAAACCACCTGTGGTCTTTCAGAGATGAGACTCTACTGTAATGTGAAATACAACTATGTCATTAGAAGAGGGAATACCTGTGTACATACACAGGTTTGTTCATATCAATGTTTCCTCATTTCAGTTTCCCCAAACTTCCAAATTTGCCATATAAAAAAGAAATTTCTACTCTTCTAGCAAGTTTAGACAAACTTTCTAGAACTTCTACAAGAAGATCCAGGAAGCAAAATTGCCTCACTTGCAAAGTTTTGGGGCTACATCACTGGAAGAGCGAAATGTGCTTAAAGAACATTACAAAGTCACCTTTGGCTTCTGCTGCAGAAGCGGTGATATACCAAAGTGAAGTACAAACGCAGGGCCACACATTTCATTAGCATAAGTATAATAAGTAGATTAGGCTGAGAAAATATGTCACAATGACCCACAGGTTCTTCAGCCACGCTAAAAATATCCACACAGAGGTAGACAAGGTGTCCTCCAAGTGCGAAAAAAACCCCACAAGTTCTTAGGGAATCTAAATCCTAAGAAATTGATCTTTTTCTTTTTAAAAACTTGTCTTGGTAACTTGAAAATTCATAATCAAACAACTACCTTTATACGTGAGAACATGCATGAAAGCTCAAAATAAAGCATCATGTTACTGAAGGGCCAAGTAATATGTTCAGGTAGAACTGTCTTTGCTGAAGAGAGTTATCTTGTAGGAGTAATTCCAGCCAAGATGTCGGCAATTGTAGTGAGGGATGAGGCAGAGGAGGAGGTGGTTCAGGATGTAATGGAAAAGACACAAATCTGAAATAAATCCAAGATCTAAGGAATGACTCATTTTCAACAATTATATTAATATCAGAGTGGGTAGGTTGTAGAGGGTGGTCAATGCTATATAACAGTAAATGCTACCACTATTGAGTATTACTGGGAGGCAATTGAGAACTTGCATGTGAGTGCGATTCACGTCCACTGTTTATTTTCCAGTTCAAGCCTATCTGACAGAAGGGTCAGTGTTAGACACACAGTTCAAAGTGGCAGCAACACACCTGTCCTGTTTGCTTTGCATGGCTTGAGTCTAATCATGCACAACTTCAGGCACAATGACAATGGCATGCAAAACAGGTTGATGTGATGCATGAAATAGGTATGCCACTTTCTTTTACATCTCTGAAGAATGATATGTGTTGAATTAACGTAAGTATTAACTACTGGCACCTTCAATCTTGAATATTACCTACAGGCATCATAAGGTAAGTAGGTAGGTAATAAGAAAGCAAATAAAAAAGAAGCCAAAGTACAAGGAAGATGTAGTAAATATTAAAATAAGAAGTGAAAATAATACAACATGAAAAACAAGAACAAAAAATACATCTTTAAAAAAAAATGGCAAAGGGATGAAAAAAGGTCAAATAAATGCTGAATAAACTGATTTTATCAGTTAGACATCAATCTGGGACCTAAATGCACTTTCTGAAATGTTGAAGTTGTGATTGCTGTCTTATCTCACATCTACTGGCAATGAGTTCCAAAGATGAAATATGCAGCATAAGAATGGTTCTCCTTTCTCAAGGAATTGCTTTGCAATTTCCCTGGGTATGTTCTTGTTCTTCTATCTTAGGAAAATTGATAAAGGACTGAAACATACTTGCCCTAGCATACTTACTGTAACATCAGTTCACAGGGAACAAGTCTAGGTATCCCACCACCGATTTCTGTCTTTTGAGACAGAAGATGCAGAAAGTGAACTTAATGCTTCTACCACTTGAGGGGCTACAGCTTGGGATGACACTTGGGATGGGCTCAGGGGCTCTTCCTCTGTAACCCCCAATCTCTTTTCTGCTCCAAAACAGACTTGAACAGAGAGCACAGATTCCAAATGATGCACCTTGTGACATTCAGGCTGTAAGCATGAGATGCAAAGCTGCTTCATATAGTTACCTATAACATTTTCAACAACCATATATGCATGAGTGTCATGTGGTGCAGCATCTCCCTGTCTGGGAATGGTTTCCTGTCAATACTCCTAACCAGTTCACCTCCCCAAAAATAAGTATGTCAAATTTCCCAACAGTATAAAATCTAAATTCCTACAACTGTTCTGCTGGAGGACAAGCAATGCTCAGTATTCAGTAACACAGAATAAAATACTTGAAAAAGGTAAAAAGGAAGCAATTAATTATCTAAATTATTTTATCCAAGGTTTTTCTCTCTCTTCCTATCTACTCTCCTGAGGGGAAAAAGCTCAAGCATCCTCATGCTATTTACTTTCCAGGATTAACAACATTTACTTTAATATTAAACTTGAGACTTGACCATAAAAAGCTGTAAATAAGATTACAAGGGAGCAAGTCTTTGAGGTCTTGAATCTTCATTTTCTTCCTCTGAGTTGAATGCCTGCACCATGCTGAGAATCATTTGAAATGTACAGAGACAGAAGTTTTCTAAATATACACAAAAATGGACCCCTTTGACATGTTTTTTAGACACAAGTAACTTTTCCACACGTAATTTTTCTCTCCCACTGTACTCCTAAGGGAGTCAACATTCTTCAAGCAATGATTACAAAAGTAAGTCAAACCAGTTTAATTTTAGGTGTGTCTTACCCCACCCTTTACTTCTCTTGCCTGGAAAAGGAATCCCTCACTGCTTCAGACCCAAGCTTGACTTAAGTAGGTACTTAAAGCCCTACTCTAGTCTTGAAATAGTAGTTGTATTAATATTAGCAAAGAAAGTGTTCAATATTGTCACCTGAAAAGCAATAC
>JANHGN010011527.1:92827-121751 GCA_024605025.1 Megaceryle maxima | reverse complement strand
GATAGTATGTGTCTTAAAGGCACTATTATCTAAATATATATATATTTATTTTTTTTTTAGAGTAGTTGGTAGTTAAAAGCTGTCCTTATTGCACTGAGGAAGTAAAATCCACACTTGTTAGGCTCGTGTTTCATCCTCTTTCCTACAGTCTCACCTTTTTGGCCCTGCTAACTTTCATGTCCATAATGAACTCCATTTAGCTTCCCTGCAGTAGGACCTTGTCTTTGTTAATCACTGACCCAGCGGCATGAAGCTGCATAGGAGAGCAGGTGGATTTTTTTTGGTTTGGTTTTCTTTTTTATTTTCTGGATTTTCTCTACTTCCTTCAGCAGTAGTAACTTCTAAGAAACTGCAGAACAAACAAGTATAAAAGATCAGGAAGATGGCCTGAAAAAATAATGTATAAAAGATATCTCATTGTACTCAGTTCTCCACTAGCTGCCAACTACAGACTGATGGCTGAAATCTTAGAAGGAGTTAATGAGATTAGGTCTTTGCTGACTGATTGCTCAATGCTGTCTTCTTATTCAGTGTTGTCAATTTTTTTTTTTTCTTTTTTCTTCTTTTTAGTAACCATATATAAACTACTCATGGAGATCACCTGGGACCTCATGGCAGAAATCTCATTTAAAACAACTGGAAATGACTTCATCTTGGCCCAAACCACAGCATAATAGCCACCTCCTTCTTCTCCAGCCCTGCTGTGAGTCAAAGACATTTTCTGGGCTACTGCTTTCCTGTGCCAAATGACCTCAAGCTTCTTCCCATTGCCCCTTCTTTGTTTGGCTCAGTGTGTGCATCCCTCGGTCTTTGTAAATATACCTGCATGTTTGCCTAGCGGTTATTCCCTTTTCTCAACAGCTGGAGGTACTGGTCCTTTCTAAGGCATTGAGACTCACATGTTTTACTTCATAGATGCCCATGGTAACTTTCCATACTCTGGACTGTGGGGATTTTTTCCACCTTATAAAAACCAGTTTGATATATCAGATACATAGTTCTCAGCTACTGTTGTATTTCTCAGGGCTAATTCCTTTCTACCTGCCCTTGCAGAGTGAGGGCAAATCAGGTGTAAAAGTAGAGTAATAACATTTCATACTTGCTTTGCTGGGGCATATTACTGCCAGATTTGTGATGCAGGGGAGAATCAGCCCAGCATGACCCACAGCACAAACACAATGCAGTCAGAAGAGCCCAGCTTGAGTGGTGTGCCTCCATACTAGCTGGGAAAGCTAATAGACTTTGTGATCTGCTTCAGGTTGGGTAAAGATCGTCAGACCACTGGAAACAATTAGTCCTTTCCACAGAAGCTTTGAAAGATTCCCTAGGATCCTTCAGAGACAACTTGTGGTTTTGGTTACATGGAGGATGTCTACTTGGAAACAGAGCTGGTGGAGAAGAGGGAAAAAGTCATGGGGACAACAGTGCTTTCAGAGGGGTGGTAAGGTGATAGGGCAGAGTCATCACCCTTTGCTTTTTTGTACAACACACCATGGGAATACTCTTGTGAAACAAAGCTGCTCCCTATTTGCTATTAGTCATCTCCCTGATCTTCAGTCTCCTCCTAAAAGGCTACATCAGCTTTTCCCAG
The DNA here is from genome assembly GCA_024605025.1 of Megaceryle maxima. Classification (NCBI taxonomy): domain Eukaryota; kingdom Metazoa; phylum Chordata; class Aves; order Coraciiformes; family Cerylidae; genus Megaceryle; species Megaceryle maxima. The sequence goes on along the minus strand of JANHGN010011527.1, from coordinate 120,160 downwards.
TGCTGAGCATTAGGTTAGATTCAAACACAAGCTGAAAATAACAGAGTATAAGACCAGGAGGACACAATACTGAGTGCTGGACAATTTCTAGCCGATGTGTTGAATCCAGTTTATCCATTCAGCTAGGTAGACTAGTGTGCACATAATGCAAAAGCATGTCTTGCTAAAATATAGGAGGCTATTTGTGTGTATAAATACATGTGCATACTAAAGTGCTGTGCTGGGTTGAGGCCAGGGTGTTCAGCAGTGTGTGGGCCGAACCCTTTCAGATGTCTCCAAAGATAAAATGAGAAGAAAGCGACAGTCAGTCCTGGTTACATGGAACACAATCCAGCTTTTAAAAGGCTACTTTTGATAATTAGGTACTTTGTGTACTGTGGCAAGATGTGAATTATAAACCCACTAATAATAATGTAGTTCAGTCAGGATAGCCTTGAAATTAGACCCCTAACAGAGAGGTTGAACTATATAATGATAGTACAGTACCATTTGTTTCCACACATTTAGCACTTCAGAATGGGATTTCTTTGTTACACACCAGATGTTCTAGTGACCTGAGTGCTGACTTTAAAAGAATACACAATAGAATAGTATGTCAAGGTCAACAGCACAAATTAATCTGTATTATTGTGCTGTCATATTAGGTCATATGCCCCATATGAGCAAGATCTATGGCTAGTGCTTTCCTTACTGAAACAGCCCATAGAGTTGCATGTATAGAGATTTTGAGCTTCCGAAATGCTCAAATCCCCCTGAAAGAAACCTGATTTTTTGCTTTGATAGTTTAAATTGTAAATCTAACATCCTTAAAGAGGGTGAGGGATATGTGGGATGGTAATCTTACAGAACTGGAGAGAGACACAGCAACAAAATTAATATGTCTGCTGTTTGCAAATTCTGCATTTAACAACTTTAAAAAAAATAATCTGGGTAGCGTGATTGTCTGCATTTTTCTCGACTTCAAAATGTTACAGGGCACAAATGAAAAATCATTTACAAACATATGAAGTAGTAGTTTACCCGAAATATATGCTTTTGTCTCTGTGAGTCCCCCATATCCCTCCTCTTCCCTGCCCTGTGACTTCTAAGCTATTGCTGCAAGATGGCAGGATGTCAATGCCCCCAAAATTGAACCTGTGATTTGTTTTTCTTTGATTTATGGGCTTGTAGTCAATAAACTTTATAAAGGAAAGTATCAGACTGAGCAATCAATCAAGGATAAGCAGATTCTTGTCCTTTAAAAGCATTTCACCCCAGTAAGCAAGGGCCTCATTCATCTTTTACAACCACTCTCGCAGCTTTCAGCTGAGAAAGGACTCGCTGCTGACTGCAGCCCCTTCTGCTGAAAAGACCCCTATTCTTGCATCTGAGCTGAGAATTTTAAAATTCATTGCAGCAATATGCCTCCCTTCCATATTATTTGCTGTCTCTAAAAGGGCAGATTGTTTGCATATTATTACTAAAGGTGAATCTCCTTGCTATGCAGCAAGGAAAAGGCTTCTGTTTTAAACCATCAGAGGCATGGACTGTTTGGGTTCTTTTTTTCAGAAACAGTATTTATTTTCTTTGTTATTTTAGAAGACTAAACAAAAAAGGGTTTCCATTTGTTCTTTCAGTAGTATCTGAATTTCCCTTTGAGTAAGGCAAATGTTATCCTGTGTGTTTTGCTTTTCTGAAGCACAGATGGCGTGCATATGCAGATTGGTGATTTTCTAATCAATACAGTGACACTTGGGAATATATGTAAGTATTGTAATAATGCATTAGTCAGGAGTGATGTTGTAACACACTGAGATCATACACATAAATCTAAGACACCATGTCTAGACACCCCAGGGAAGATGGCATGCCATGGGTTAGAGCAAGCATTAAGGAAGTGCAATATTTCAAATATGATGGGAAAATAATGCAATTTGCAGACTTTAATAAAACCATTGGGGAATTAATTTCATGAGGGGTACACTCTCTCCCAAAACATCCATGTTCCTATGTTTGCTTCACAGACAATCAGAATGAGAGACACTTTACCTGCTATCTCAGGCATAAACACAGTACGGTATCTGTGGATTGTACTGTATCTTTAATGTGCTGAATATGAAAAGACCCCCTTTGTAGGTAGTGCTTTAGTAGTATAAAACTGCATTATGCAAACAATGCACAGAGAGCATAAACCTTGGAGATTCAGAGTTTGAAGAGTTTATACATTAATCTCATAAATGTTGATTTGAGCATGCACAGGGTATGTGCTGAGCTGTAAAACTTGACCAACTTAACCTTCCCAGTTTTAATTATAAGCTTTTTGATGATCAAATATTAAATGAAGATGTGTGATTTATGACTCTCTTGCATATACAAGTTTGTTTTTGTTTTTGTTTTTTTTCTGAAAAGTTTTATTGTTTTTTAGAAAGAATCTTTGCTGCCTTCGGCTGCTTTTTGTTATTTTGCTGTCTCTGTATAGCTCTTGGCATATAATTTTAATCAGCCAACCTCCTTTTGCCAGCTGATAACTACTCAGAAGCAAGTAACTTGCAGTACCATGCCAGGAATGTTGTGATAAAAATGTCAATTTAAACCTGGCCAAGTATGACAATCATAACTATTTCCAAGTGAGAAACTTGAACAGAATACATAACACAATAGTACTTCTTGCTTTCTGCCAGTGAAATACGTGCTGGAACTCAAGAGGTTCCTGTAACGATAAGCCTCACAGTCAAAACCCTACTTAAAGTTGGCTGCATTGGTAGCTCCATCAGCCTCATCATCTCTTGTCATCTGAAAGGCTGATAGTGGAAAATCTGTAATACATCTAAACATTTTCAATTAAAATCTAATTGGGTCAAATGCAAGCTGTAATCAGTCCTATTAACTCTGCAGATACAGAAATTAGTGAATGAGGGAGCTCAGGTTTTGCAAATAGTGGCAATGGTTTATATCCTGACTAACTGAACTCTGTTTCAGAAAATAAGAGGTGCGTTTGTTAGCGTGGAGTAAAACCAAACATTTCAGTATTTTCTCTTCCTCTCATCACTCTGTTCCTCTCTGCCCTATAAAGACACTGATCCAGAATCCTGTGTTTCATTCATAATCTAACGTGAAGATAGTTTGAAGCCAAAATCTGAAATTTGATGTGTTGAGACCTTAGTGATATTTCAAATGCACAGGAGATTTTGGGGAAAGGTGGGTTGTCAGAGCTGGGACCGTGATGTGGTAGCAATGCTGCAAAGCCTCTCTACAGATGGATCTGTAGGTAGCCCACCTCTTCCTTCACAAGATTGTAAAACATAGCTTATGCTTAAGTTTTTCCCATTTCAAAGTTGAGTTTCACCCTATAGGATCTTCAGGAAATCTGAATGGGTCTCAGGGTTTGTGCAGGGGTGGAAATATCTCTGCAAAATAATAATAATAAGGAACAGCTTTCGTGAATCTCCATGGAGATTTCCTCCCTCTGAGCATCTTCCAAGGTCTTTCCCACAGTCAGGGCAGAGTGTTTCTGTTATTAGACCCATCTTCCTATTGACCTCTGCCTTTTTCCATCTAGCTGGTGCTATTCAACTATTATTATTATTATTTATTATCTATTCATTTGCACAGTCCTCATTATAACCGCGGAGTGTCAGTAGTATATTAACGGTCATCCTTTAACCTTATTTTTGCCCTCAAGAAATGTTGCCTAGTGTCTTCCCCTTTCTCTCATTTTCCCTTACTTTGACACTTGATCTTTGTTGAATTACTGCTGTGTTTCTACCAGCACTTCATCCTTGTTGATTACTGTCATCCTTCATATTATGTTATCCAAAGTCCACCCACTTGAATCAGTATCACATAAAAATGCATTAATGTTTTAATTTGGAGATGGTTTTGCTAATATCAGTTCTTGTGAAGGAAACACATCACAGTCAGGGTCAATAATTATAATGCTCACCAACTGCTAGAAGAGAAACCAAATCCTAGGTTCTTCTTTCCTGTGGAAGTTACGGTGCTTTAATTTTAGCATTTCTTCCCTATTAGATGGATCTTTGCTGCATCTCTTGGTATGCATGGAGAAACTTCCATCTGGAAGTTATATGTTATATGTTTTCACTTATAGCTCCTGGCTGCATCTCACCACGTCTGCCCTTCAGCAGCACATTTATGCTGCTCCTCCTCATGGAGATTCACAGCAGAGGGGATGGGGTGAGGAAGCTGGGCTTACCTTCTCTTCTAGTTACATATCCATATGTGTTTTGGATCAAAACATCCTAAAGATCCAGTTCCTTTGCTTTGTTGGTGTAACTGATGCTGCTGTCATGAGACTGGGCTCAGCAGAGGGTAAGCTGTGATTAGGAACAGGGTATGATGGAGTCAGGAGGATTTTGGTGCCTCCTTTCTACAACCCGTGTGCCCAAAGAGCACACAGCCTTCACTGGACTCTCACAGATGATCATTAAAGTTGGTCATAAAGAATATCTTGTCATCCTGCAGGAATATCAGACGCCAGACAGAGCACTTTAACCTTGCTTGACCTTTCACTGTGCTCTTTGACTAATTAGATAGATGGGAGTTTTATTGGTGTTTCTCGACCTAGATCTTTTACATGACAGTTCTGTGTATCTGGGCAGTCTAATGCCTTACATTTTGTAAATCAATATATCTTTATCTATTTTTTAAAAGCTAGAAATGTTTTTTTAGGTCTGCTATCACATCCTATAAATAATATTGATTTTGTTTAGCCTGAAAAACTATTTAATTCTGAATTGGCTTACCGTTGTTATTCAAATACAGGCCCTGGGTAATTCCAAGCAGGATTCTCAGGCATCACACTACTTTTATCCCCTGTGGTAGATCTAAACCTGATGTCAGTAAGTTGTGGATGGGATCTCCTTCATATAAACCACATCCAAATTTTCACTTTATGGAAGTTTTTCAGTCTGGGATTTAACTGACAAACTCAAGAAAGCACTTAAAGCAGATTGCATAGCCTCATGCTGCCTCAGATAATGCTGATGTTATGGGACGGTGGTAGGAATGTGCAACATTAAGTAAGCCTTAAACAGTGTTACTTGAATTTCACTGTCTAAGCTAAAAGTTAAAAATTGATTTTATGTTTACATATTGAATATACTTTTTTCCTGATCATTATTTTCCTCCCATCCTTCCATTCCTGTAAGTACAAATACTCTGATTGCTATTTGTGATGTTCTGAAATGAAGATTTTAAGACAAGATAACAAAATAATAATATTCAAGGCTGGGGTCATTGCTCCATCTGTTGTCTGTTGCATTTGAGACAACTAATATTATATTGCATGCACAATTAGAAAGGACTAGTACAGTGATGTTCCTCGCAGGTGCTTCAGACACTTCTAATGACACTTTTGAACATAACTTCTGCAACCTGTTGACATTTCCTTACCATATGTTCCAGAGTTCTGTACTAATATTGTCTCAGTTTCCATTCTGAACACATGCATGATGTAAGTAATTGTTTTCAAAATCAAGTCCAATGAGACAGTATTTCAAAATACATTTTTTCATTATCCAGCTCTATAAGATTCTTACACAAGCCTTTGGATTGTATGGTAAATAAATACCCATTTAATCTGTTTACACATAAGACACAAATTTCTGATTGTGTCTAATTCTAGTTAACTTCTCATAGCAAATGTTTGACACTTTAGGTACCAAACAGATTATTTGAAGAGTAACTCTGTGAAAGTACAGAATCAATTAATATACAAATTCAGGCGTGACAGTGAATTTCAAGGCTTGTTTTTTATGTTAGCCATATACAAATGCAACTGAGAAAGTGATTGTTCTGCTTTTTTGTTGAAATTGGATGCTAGCTTGTGTATTATTACTTGCAACTAGCTTTATAATTTTTATTTGCCTTTCTCAGTTAGTGAAGACAAAATATTAGATTGGTCAATTGCATTTTATGTGGGAAGAAAATAGGAATTACAAGAAGGTCAGGTTGTGAATTTTTAAGGAAATAACAGAGGAGCTAAATAGCTTTAATTCCTAGTTGCAGAAATTAAGATATAATATTGCTTTCCTAATGTACAGAATCACCTTGTGGTTTTAGAAATTACTGTAAAAGGTACATAAACCTATTTTGTATGGAAACTAAACAGAAAGTATTCATTTCTTCTTGACAAGGAGATGTCCATAAGAATTTGTGATAGGCATCTAAATGCGGAGGTAAGTAATAAGCAGGTATTGACTTCTATTGAGATCAGTATCGAGATTTGTTGACCCAAAGAGGTTACAATTGACTGAAGAGTGGGGCAGTAAATCTTGTTATTGAACAAAAAGCAAAAGTCAATATATGTATTATTATAAACATTTTTCTTTTGGAAGAGATAATAGGGGTGGAGTGGTTTAAGACTTCAGATTTATATGACCATGATAGCATACAGCTTCTATTGTTTAGTCAAAGGAGAGAGAATGCCTGGGGTTTTGGTTTTTTTTAAATTTATTTATTTTTAATACAGCTTCACCAATCATGCCCAAGCAGTAAAGCCTGCATCAACTTTCACATCATAAACCCTTATTCTCATTGTTTTATAACTCAGCTATAAAGATTATTTTCAGATTGAAATTTGGCCTGCAAGCTCTTTGCCTAAGAATCATTTTTTTTCCCCAGAAGGGCAAAAGGAATAAAGAAGATCTATTGAACTGTTTGTTGAATTTTAGAAGAGGACAAAATAGACGTGTTATGATTTTTATATAATTCAAGTTTTAGATTGTATACTTTATTGAATATTATTTTCTACATAAAGCAAAGATTTACTTGATCATAAAGGTGGAGACTGCAAATGTTCTTTCAGTGCTTCCAAACACTTGCTAATATTAATCTACACATTTTATTGTAAACAAGTGTTTTTATGTTTCTTATATTTTAGTCCATTCCATTATGCTCGGTCAGTGCGTTGTGTTTTTAGTTATTGCTTGGGAAAACAAAGAGGAGAGAGAGAACAGAATAAATTGATCCAGCTGAAGATATTAAGCTTATTAATTAAAATCACATACATCCCACAGTGAGAGTGGCTGTTAAGAAATAACTGTTGAATTACTATTCATTTACATCTGCTAGTATCTTGGCTACCAGTAGAAATCGTCCTTCAGTACCTCTAAAATTCTCTAACAAAAATAATTTTGTGTGTTTCCATTGAAGAAACAGCTTGCCTCCTGCCTTTCTTCACATGACTCTCTTGCATTTCTTTAGGATTCAGAAGTTTCTACTAATTCAGGAGACTCACTGAATCTCTTTACCAGCACAGGCTATGATAAATGCATTAAACATATTCTCTGTGTTTTGCACTGGTTTGCTGTGTAATTTAAAACAAACTCCAGATTGCAGTCTTTATCTTGCAGACTCTTTATGGCCTGATCCCAGTGCAGATGAAGGCTGCTCAAAGCTTGGTGGTAGACCCCCTGCCTGCTGCACGTTGCATGCATGGTGCCAAGCATGGTTCCAACCGCAATGTGGTGCTATGGCAGAAGTGAAGCCTCTTTCTGCAGCAGGACCCATCCAAAACCTGTGTCCAAGCTCTGTTCTGCTCTATGTCAAGGTGTTTTCTGGTGGCGGCACTTCAGTTACCTCCTGTGCTTCCACATTGGTGGCTTTGCTTGCAATGGCATTCAAAGCTGTGATTTACTCTGCTGTGGCCTATGGCCAGGACCTTTTCCCTGCCATACTTATCTTTCCTGTAGCAATCAGGAATGGCATAGGACTAATTTGGAGTTTCTTCTTCATTCTCCTGGTGGGCAATGGGCTTTGCCCTCCTTGGAGGACTCTGCATAACCTCGATAGCACTATCAGCATGGAAATTATCTACTCTACTAGTGGGCTTCAGCATCTGGAAAGACACCTCGGGAACTGTATCAGCCACAAGAGAAGTATTTCCAATTTCAATGAAAAAAAAAAAAAAACCAAAACAAAACAGCTTATTCTGAATTGAATACCATTTCCTCTCTCTCTATTTCTGCATATTTTGTTCTGGTAACATAAGAGAGGGAACGGCAATTGTCTCATCCCCAGTTTTCCCCACAGGAAACATGCATGTATATAAAAGCTCTTTCTCTGATTCTAATGATGTGATCAGAAGGCCTCAGCTATCCACAAGGCTGACCAGTGCTTGAGGTCCTTTCACTTTTGTCCTTGAAATAAGAAAGTAAAAACACAGCGAAAATATTTTACAATCATGAGAAATGTCATAACTACTCCTCTGTAATAGAGTGATCATTGGTACTTACAGCATTTCAACAGTGCATCTGGCTGGGAATGCTGCAGATGCTGCAGTGGCCTTCCTCTCAAACATAAATAAGAAGCTCAGCTTGTACTCTTACTCAGTATGGACAAGCAGACTAGGACACATTTCCTTATTTCACAGTAAATAAATTACTCTATTTGAGTTTTGCCAGAGAAGTAAGAAGATTGGCTTAAAGTATCTTGTGCTCCAACCATAGTCAATGCAACTAATGGAATGTCCCCACTATGTCTGATTTGTCAAATTCCCTTCATAATAATGTCCTTCAGGATTGCGTGCTAAAATATGCAGAGGAATTATTTCTTTCCAAAAGTAAGCATCTCCCTGGGAGCACACTAGGTTTCCAGAAAGCACAGCATTCAACAGTGTTTTGCCCACCTTATTGCAGTTTCTGTCTGTTGGCTCTGGGGAGTTCAAATCGGTTGACATTTCCAAGCTATTGTAAAGTTAGTTGATAAAAATCTTCTATAGCTACCAAGTGCCCACAAGTTTATTAAAACCTACTGAAACTTATTAATTTCTATTCACAAGACAGTTTCCAGCCTTCCTTTATGGATATGCATGTTGTTTAATAGCACTCAAATTAGCACATCTACTTATTGGTACCAAGGTGGTAATGGTGGCAGTGCTGATACAGGTCATTAGATGGAAATAAAGGATCTCAACTCAATTTAATGGAGGAAAACCTCTGAATTTAGTAGGAACAGGTCTGAGGATATCAAATGAACCTTTAATGTATTGAGCTTCAGCATTGTCAGGTTCTTGTCTTGTGCTTTCTTGGTGTTGGGGGAATTTTTTTAAATTTGGGTTTTATGTATTTTTGTTTTAGAAAATCACCTGCTTTTTGGTGTATGAGCTGTCTAAATGACTTTGTCTGATAGTCTCCATTTAAAATGTGCCTATAGCAAGTGAACTGTAAGCTGGATTTGTGAATTAGAAGGGAAAATCTACTTATGATTACATCCTTTTTCTGAACCTCAGGCAGGCCAACTCCACTCTTTCTGAATGAGATATACCTTTTTGAATAATATAGGATTTAGCACAGAATTAACAGATAATACAAAAATATTTATTGAACTGCTAAATACTGGGCTGAATGTCCCATCTGAAAATGACAGCTTCTTTTCTAGTCTGAAATTAGTGCTTCTGTACTCATTTTCCCTTAAGTACAACATTACCTACTTTGGCCATAATGAACTATTTTTTATTTGCAGTACAAGGTAATGTGGTATCAGAGTACTGCCATGCACTACGTAATGGGGCTTTTAGAAGAAATCTGCTAGGATGGTTTATATGAGGGGTCATTAATGTTCACAAAGACAGCCAGATCATGATTTTACTTTTTCTATCACAATTTGCTCTTCCTGATTTTTCCACTGTTGAAAAATTACTATTTTTCAGCTAGAGATGTTCTGCTCTCACCACTGTTTGCCAGAGTGAAGTTAATAATAGAATAATGTCAAGCCAGACAAATTTAAACAGGTAAAGTAACTTACTTTTTAAAAAAAGACATGGGCATAGGGGGTTGTGTGGGTGAAAATCTTTCCAGCATCACAAGGCCTGTAAGCCCAAAGGACATTTTTATTATAGTCAGTGGGGGATGTTTGAAAAATGAGAAGTTGAAGAGCAAAAATGTGAACCTAGCTGATTCTTGATCTTCCTCAGGGAGGCTGTGCTTTGATTTCTTTCAGAAAAGCACAGTTCACACCTGTGGTATTATATAAAACATTACATAATTATGAGAATAACACCCTGAATTTTCTCCCTCTACCTCTGGCCCAGCCCACCCCTAATGAAGCAGCAACTGTGTGGTGACTTTCATTCAGATCTGCCTTTGTAGCTTGGTTTACAAGTGTGTGAATCTATACTTGTTGCCCTTAGCATATATTTTCTCATGTTGTTCTTGGTTATTTTGGGGAGAAAGACTAATAATGTTCCATTAAAACAAGTTCACTAGTCAGGCCAGATTGTTGTCTATTCTTTCCTCCCACACTTGCAAGCCTTATTGTATTTAATAGCACAGTTGAAGGCTTTCCTCTCTCTGTTCCTTGTCACTCAGAGGTATTTAAGAGGATTTAAAACGGCTATTTTTTGTGCTTAATCCTTGATCCCTTCTGCCCCCCACCCAGGCTTGCTTATTCACTGGATATAGCAACCTAAGTCAACATTTTACAGCTCTAGTTTACAGTAATTTTGTCTTATGCCTTTGGAGTATAAATGATTGTTCAATTCAGACATTCAAAATTAAAGTGAAGTTGCCAGTGGAAACGGGTGACTCATTATACAATGAGTGAGGACAAATAAAAGGTGCCTGCATGTAATAATCAAAAGATATTGACTTTAGTTGAGGTCAGGATCGCAATTTATTAACCCAAGAGGTAAATATTGACTGAAACTTTGGGCAGCTTTTTTTCTTCTTTTCTTATAGCCCAGAGAGGACCATAGAGGATTTACTAAATAACTCCATCTGCCTGCACAGTGAGATGGAAACTTTTGCATTTTGCTTGCAGTTTTATGCTTGTCTTTGCTCTATCTCAAGGGCAAAATGATGTATAGCTTATCTTGGAGGACTATTTAAAATCATGCTAATTGCTGTTTCTTTGTCATTGAATCTGCTCTTGACAAGTCATAACCCTTCTCCTGAAACTGATTTTGCTTCTGAGGGCTTCTTCAGATGATCCCAGCCCCAGCTTGGCTGTCTGGATTTTGTCTCCTGCCCTGGCCATCTCACTCCTTGATGTCTCAGAGCCCTTTTTTTTTTCAGTCTAAAACCACCAGGGTACTGCAGCAGCCCTAAGGAAAAATCCCCTTAGGAAAGGTAACCCCTTTTGCTGCTGACGTCCTGTTCACTCTCCAGAAATGGCTTCTCAATTGATTTATTTGACAGCTGCAGAGAGCCTCTTTTGGCTAAAATGAGCACCCTGAAACTGCTGTTCTGCTCTCCTACTTGGAAAACCAGGCTTTGTCAGGTTTCCTCCATCTTTGACTGTGCCATCCTTCCAAAGGGCTGCAATGTAGTCTTCATCTTCAGATGCTGTTAAACATGCAGTTAACTCAGGGTGATGAGCTCCTTAGTACAACTTCCTTGATCACTTCTAAGACAGTTTGTGCTAGAAGACAGGTTTTGCATTCCTGAGGCATTTCTGACCCTTTTCTAAGCAGGGCACTTGCTTGCTTTAAACGCAGCCACACTTTTTGTTTGTATTTACCTGTTGGTTTTGTTATTGCTGGCAATTTATGGGATGACAGTAACATGGTTGGCATTTTGCAGGAGGGATGGGTCCCTGCCCCAGAAGCTGCATGGCTGCAGGGCTCTGGCAGAGCTGGCCTGGGACAGGGGATGCTGGCTGCTAGCTGCCACCTCAGAGCCACCCCACCCCTCCCATCACACCTGTGCAAAGCTTGTAGCCCATGACCCTGCTGCCTTTCAGGCCAAAAGAGGTGGTGCAGTGAAATTCAGTGTGGCTTTCTGCTCTTACAGGCTGATTTCTAGATTTGTTTCTAGCAAAAGGAGGAAATCCTCCCTTTTCCTCCCCCTCCTTTTCCTTCAGTCATGTATTTTGTCACATAATCTATTACTGTTTTCTCAGTGCCCTTGCTGCCCACTGGCTTGTTTCCTTGCACCCGCATCCTCCTCAGAGGAAGGTTTTTTGTTGTTCAGAGTTTGTTTTCTACGAGGCCAAGCCAGACAGGATTTAGTTTCTGTACATCATTAAATGTTACAAATTAAGTCCACTGAGTTTTTAGCAGGTGAGGGCTGTGCAGTGAGAGTTGGAAAAGTGCTTTGAAGGCAATTTCTGAACCTGCTGAAAAAAATCCATCTGTGAATAAGGAACTGCAGAGAAATAGTATAAACTTGTTATATATGAGACCAGAGTCTTCAACTTTTTTTATCTGTGGATTTCTAAGAAAGCCTTCAGTGGAGATGTGGATACCTGCATAACAAACATAAGCTTTCCATTGTTACCTCTGCAGAGCCTTCAGAACAAATCCATGGATCTCTGAGCATCCATGGACCCCAGACTGGAAATCACATCCACCAAGCCCTTCAATGTTCTGTGAGGTCTACGAGGATCTTTCCTGCTGAAGCCCACATTATGGCCTTGCTCAGCTGAGGAACCTGGCCTAAAAGGTGACATAGACTGCTTTAGACATTGTTTTAATCAATCTGTAGTGTTAGTGAGTGAAGTGCAGCTGTTGCACCTTAGAGACTCCAAGTCTGTTCTGTACACTTCTAAGTGACTGACTCGTGTCTGGTGTAACACAGCCTGTGTGACCTGACCCAGAGACACACATTAGCTCTACAGCTGAGGCCTATAAAACACTTTTGGGTTCAGACCAAAGTAAAAGGGCCAAAGGAAATGAGTTCAAAAGCCTGAGCACGTTTCCCAGTGGACATGACAGTCCACATCACAAAATTTATATATATATAATCTGAAATCATTCGCAACTTTAGGAAGCGAACCGAGGAGTAAAGAGGATTTACTTTAGCTAATTATTTATGACCACCTTTTGTCTCAGATGCTTCTGTAAGGAAAATCTTGCCCATTTGGTAGTTCAAATCATTAATGCTAAAGCTAAAATACTCTGTTCTCTGCTCTAAATGAGAATCACGCATTCACTGTCTATTTAACAAGCACATTTGATGTATTTTAAAATTTAAATTATTTGTCTCCCTTGATTTCCCAATTCTCAGGTGAAGACTCTTTCCCTCCCTATACTCTGCTACTTTTCAGTTGCCCTCTAAGTATTTTGTATGAAAGGTCATGGTCTCACAATATTGACTCCTTGCAGAGTTCAACCCGTTCTCTTTTGTAGGATAAAGCCATTCCCCATCTCTGCTGCAAGGGAGGTCCCCTGGCAGCAAAACAAATGTGGTTAGTTATGTGTGGCATGAACCTCAGCTGCACTGGGAACTGAGCTCCGGATAACATGTAATGGTAATGTATCTAGAATTGCAAGGCTAACCCATCAGCCCCTCTCAAGAAATTTAACTATGAAATGTCTTATTTTGCCCAGGGAAAGTCTATTTGGGTCTATCATCTAGTTTCCAGCAAGGTCCAGCACTCCCCCCTCCCCATTTCTTTACTAGGATGAATGGCTTATAAAGAGGTCGAAGAGGCTACTGGTGTCATGCCATAAATCAGTGGTTCAGCTTAGATGAGAGCCCAGAAGGCTTCTGCTCATCTGGTGTAAAATGACTCATTCTGCTGCAGTCAACAGAGATCTGACAACAGCAGATATGTCCCAAGAGCTCCTGAATTCTCCCTTCTGATTTATCTAACAGGTATTTCAGATACCACTTCCTCTGCTGTTGGTGGGGGAGATTTTATTAATATCCTTTTAATAAATATTTTTCAACTGTAGTTTCACGGGATATCCATGCTTTCCCCTTTGCCCACAAATAATATATTACATATATGTGATTATAAAAATACCAGTAGCCAATTTAGTTTAATTTAAATCTAGATTTTGCCCTAAACAAATACTGATGTGCCCTGTATATTTTTACTGCCAGATCATGATTTACTAACTCCATTTTGGGGGTTAAATAGAGCATGACCTTGCCCCATATTAATATTTAAAGATTACCTTGCACATGAAATCAGATGCTGACACAAGTCTCAAAGGACTAAGAGGTTTTTAATCTTTTGAAGAAGCAGTGCCACACTGAAATATGTATTACTACATTCAAAACAGAGCATGTAACAAATGTCCCACTAGCAGGCATCAGAGACTGCAAATTTCGTCTGTGCAATCTCATCCACAAATATCAACTTTTTCTAGAAGGGAAATTGCAAAGCCACAAAGGCCAGCCCTTGACATCGTAACAAAGGCCAGAAGCAGCATCTCAGACACTGCAGTAAAAAAGAGTTCGCCATTCTGCCTTAAATGCAGGGGCCATTTAGTGCCCTTTTCAAAGCAATACATAGATTTTACTCTTTTAAAAAAGGTGAAAGTTTATGTACATTTCTGTAAAGATGCAATTTAGAACATTTTAGGAACCATGTGTTTTTTGTTTTTACAATTCCACAAGACTAGAATATTAAAATCTCCTGGTTTTCTTTTAATACAGTTAGTTAAAAGGAAAGCCAGAGCTGTTTTAATAGAAACCAGAAACAGATAATGTTTAACCTAAATGGCTGGTTTTAAGACTTCTTTTAGAGCATAGCTGTTTTCTTAAAATAAATAAATAAATAAATAAATAAAAAAGCTTAGCTTATCAGCATTTTTAACTTATTTCTTTCCACTAGACCTAAGCTTCAAACAAAAATACGGGCTGGCAAGCTGTAGAAGACACTAGTTAATTTCTCATCACATTTTGGATGGACTCAGTTTGTACAAAATTGCCACAGATGAGGTTTCCGATTACAATAGTTCTTGTCTTCTGATAGCATCACAGAGGTGTTACAAGATTTGAAAATGATGACAGAATGACTCTTCCCAGTCTCCTTTGGGGTAGGGGACAAAGATGGCAGCCTGCTGCTCCTGTTCTCTTGGGTCATATTTCTGATGTCCTAGTTCAACTCTTTTGCCTGTCAGCTAATCTATTTCTCCTCTAAATCTGGTTATCTTCTCAGATTTTTGTGAAGACAATATTCCTTAGAAGTTTTTTGGTCACAGTAAACACAATTCGATCTATTTTATCCTAAATGGGTGTTTCCCTCAGCGTGACTTACTTAGAACATCGTACTGCTAAATCTCAAAAAAAGATGTTCACTGAGTCACAAGTGCAGCAGGATGGCACGATGCCCTTCACAGAAATAACAACTACAGATGCATACAAAAAAAAAAAAAAAAAAAAAAAAAAAAAAAAAGAGAGAGAATTTGAGAATCTCAAGTTCTTTGCAAAATCTGCAACATTTTTATTATCAATGTTGCTGATAGTACAAATGGGACTGAACCAACTGATAAGTGTTCTGGTCCAAAGAATTCACTTTCTGTTTATGATTCTTCCAGTCATATTTTTAACCGTTTTGGCATTCCCATTAAATCTCTCTAAATATTCTTCTTGCTGGTTCAGTGCTCTTGACCAGGAAGCTGGTGAGTTTGTGAGGATTTGTACTTGGTCATGAATGATTCATGAAATGAGCTTAGAAAACTAAGTTTAACATCTTATTCAATGCTGAGGAAAAAAAGAGCATCTTCCCCCATGCTTGTAACAACTTGGCTAAAAAGGAAGAGTCTCAATGTCTCATTTTAAACACTGAAATTCAGAGCATCTGTTGCCTTTCCAGCTAAACCTCATATCTACTAAGAAGCAAGAGGAAGCATTTTCATTTACTACTGTAATCAGGCTAAACCCAAGAGTTTTGTTTTCTGTGTTGCTAGTACATTGTACCATATACCTAGATGCACGCCACAGCCAGGCTATCGGGGTGCAGCTGACAGCTGGTAACTGCCTATGTTGCCATTTCTCACTCACATTTAATCATGTATTATATTTTTCTCTAAAAGCTATGCCTGAAATCAGTTGGGTTTGTTTTTAATTGTTTATGGTTGATTCTATACCTTTCTTAGGACAACAGAAAGCCTGTTATCCAAGGTGTTAGTGACTAGTGCCTCTTCTTCCTTCTCCTCTCTCTTGACCTCTCTGAAATGCCCCATTCTTTACAACCTCATTTCCAATGTGTGCTTATGGTGTTCATAACCTGGGAACTCACAGCACTATTTCCCTGATGCACATATTGCATGCGGATGATGTTTCAGTCTTGGGTTTTTTACCAGTTGAATAGGGATAATCGCCTCTTTGAAGTACTGATAAAAATGCTTTGTGAAAACTAAATATTTCTTTGTGGAACATGCCATTGCATGTTTGGAATTTCTGTATAGCAAGAGGTAGGAGGAAGAGAGAGACATGGATCTGATGCAAAAAAATCAGGACAAAAGAGAAAAGGAGGTCCATAGTCATTCCCTTACTGCTCTTTGTCTCCTATACTATCTCTGCAAGAGGATGAGGATTTTTCCTCTTCCTCTGCTAAATGAAAAGACAAGAAGACAGAATATATCTAAGGACACCTGCTGAGAGAATAAAACACAATAAACATGAGCAGGCTATAGTGAAATATATATTTTGCTTGTACAATAGACATTTTGAACCAGAGTTATACAAAGTTTAAACATAACCTGTAAATTAAAATCAATTCAAATGCTTTTGTTACTCAGTGTCAGGGTTTTTTTTTTGTTGTGCTTTGTGGTTTGTTTTTTTTTTTTAAGCTGGAAAAAATTTGATCTTGTGATTAAAGGAATTATGAAAAAAAGAAATAGAAGTACTTCTAAACAAGGTCTTCTAAGGTGTCCCCTAGGACTATAATTTGAAACTGGTCTTGCATTAATTGAAGTTTTTCTGGCTGTTTGTTAGGCCATTGCCATGCTGTGTTAAGGTCTCAATGCTTTTATCTATCCCTCCCCTATTCTCTGTTTGTTCTTCAGCGAGGATGAGAGGAACCCTTACAGTATGCAAATACATAATGCTTTCTATGCTTCTTTCTTTAGAGACATAAAAGGATTTTTTTTAAAAGGCAAGTTGAATATATGGCAATAAAGACATAAATCTTCAGAAGCAGGCAAGCTACACTCCCTCTGCACTTCACAAATGAAGCATGGTTTTTGCAAAGAAAGAGTTTGTTAGGAGAACCACAGAAAGCAGGATTTCCATAATGATTTGCAAGAAAAAATTCTGTAACACATGGCACCGTATTTCCTTCAGAACTGCAATTCCCTTGGGACCAAATTCTTTACTACTTAATCACTGCAGTAATTAGAGATGATGTTGGCAAGTGTTCATTGAATGTTGTGTCATTTTGCATCTTAAAACATTTTGGTGTTACTTTCCATCTCCTTTATTCAGTGTGTTCTGGTCTGTCCCCTGAATGATTAGACACAGCTGGCCTTTTCTTTGGGACCAGGTCAGTTTTGCAATTAAGAGCTGTGTTGGTCTGCACTGACAAAAACAGGGACTAAATCATTCTATTTACAGTTTATACATAAATTTTCCACCAAACATTTATAATGACTTGTACACAAGCAACATGATGTGAAACAAATCTCTGAGTGAAACAGAGGATTCCAGCCATAAACAATGGCCTTGTCCTGCAATGGGTCTCCAACCGTGGAGAACTGCAGTACCAAAGTATGAATAAACATCAGTCTGCATGAAACAGAGCTGTGTAGATTAAGAATAGTATTGCAGCATCAAACCTGTGTGTGAGGGATGGCCTGTGTTATGAGAAAATGCCCCAGGGAACATGGGCAGCGAGCGGGGGCTCAGCTCTGCTGTGCCCAGGGACCCACAGGCAGCATCCTCAGAATGCTGCTCCTTCCCCTCTCCACTGCTCAGCATAGACCTGCTGAAGTGATGTCAGATGAGAAGAAAGGGAAGAATGAAAATAGCTATTCAACCCCCAAATCTGTCATTTGAAACGTCTGTTGCTGAAGTTGGGGGGGGGATATTGTTTTTGTGTTTTTAATAATAGCTATGAAAATACTGTAGCCTGGCTTCTCTGTGCTTCAGGTCTGTGCCTGTAGCTGCTACTTCAGGAAAGTATGAAAGAATCTTCTTGCAAGAGATAGTAACAGCTGAGAAATATGTGGGTACCACTCAGTTACCTGAAATCCAATTATCATTAACTATGTTGTGAAGGCATCAGTGCACAATGGAAGACCCCTGAATTGCTCTTGTAGGCTTGGTCTGTCTTTTTACACTCTAGATATTAATCTCCAGTTTTAAAAAAGTTTGTGTGAGTATCTGTGCATATGTTACATTTTTAAATAGTCTTTGGTGACACACTGCAGTCTTTCAAAGGTTAGTTGTGGAGAATGCAGCAATGGTATGGCTGTGATGGATGCTTTTCCTCAACCTTACATCTTTGAGCATCCCTCCAGCTGGGCAGACATTGTGGTTCCCCTCGCAATTTGCTTTGGTCTTGGCCAAAGGGTGGTTCTAATTTCCCCTTTCAGTCTCATTTCTTACAGGCCGAAACAGACAATACACAGAATTTAAAGTTCAACTTAAATGACAATTTGTATGACTAATGACCTTTGATAAGACAAGTTGGTAGATTATAATGTCTTTTGAAATGCTTTCAGAGGAGAAAAACACAGAGTAAAAATTATATGACAAATATCAAAAGGGAAAAGAAAACAAACTTAGCAACACAAGCAAGCACTAACAGCCATTATGCTTTTAAATCATCTATCCACAGCCTACAAATCTTCGCTTTGACTCACACCTACCATACATCTGGCAAAAAGATTTTTTTTTTTTTTTAACCACTCAATTATAATTGATATATTACTGTATCATTTTAAAATGTGTGAAAGCCGAAAAAAGTAATGAAAAGGGGTAGGCAAGGAACACCATATAAAATGGGATAGAACTTCTAAGTTAGTTTTATATACTTCCCCCTCCCTCCCTATATGCATCTGTATGGAGAATCTAACTGTCTTATCAAGGGCTTTGGAGTCCTTGTGTATGTATAGTTACACGTGTAGACGCAATAGTGGCATAGACCACATATTCTGCAAGGCACTGAAGCTCTTACATCTTAATAGCACTCAGATGTATTTGAGAGTTTTTATACAAGTGTATATCTAAGGCTGCTGACTGTACTGGGTCTGGCTAAGTCCTCCCACTGCCAGTGGGTCAGACACAATGATAGCACTGTGGTGGTACTCATCAGCGTCTGTCAAGGCAGAGGAAAGGAAAAAGTTTTAACAAGTGTATTCAAGAATGTAAACCACAAATTATTCTTGATATAGAGAAACTATGAAAGTTTGAGGACCTGAAATTTTAGAATGAACCTAGCACTGTATGCTCTAGGGAAAGGCAAGAAGTCCTAAGGAAAATTGCAAGTGCAAAATAGCTCAAAACCAGTTAAAGAAAATCA
This sequence comes from Megaceryle maxima, assembly GCA_024605025.1. Lineage (NCBI taxonomy): Eukaryota > Metazoa > Chordata > Aves > Coraciiformes > Cerylidae > Megaceryle > Megaceryle maxima. Next base: position 101,023 of record JANHGN010011527.1, on the reverse strand, counting down.
CCACTCCTTTTAATTCTGCTTACAAGCCTTTTCTGCAAAATTATTTTTCAGAGGTAAGTGATAGTATCTATTCTTTCTGCAATTAATCCATCACTTCAGTTTGTATGGTGTTTTTAGAAGACCATTGAGGTCCAGAACAAACAGGATACTGATTAAAATAAAGTTCATTCTGTGAAAGTTTCTGAGAAAAATTTTGTCCTAAGGCTGATCTCTCTGCTGCTATGACAAAGACATCTATTACTGTACTAGTGGCCTTATATACTAGAGGACAAGTTCTGGAATCATTTGAAACTAGAATTAAGATAACCTGGCCAATTACTTCCTTTCTCCAACATTAGCACTTAAAATTCCAGAGCTGTGGCTAATTAGCAAATGCGCATGACAAACCCACTATTTATGATTTTATTTGCTACCCTAAAACAAGTCTGATTTTTCTTTTTCTTTCATTTCAGAGTCTGCCACGTATATAAATCTTCCAGAAGATGATGCTAGTTTTGTGCTGAAAATTATATCTCCCAATCTTTGGTACATTTATAACATATGTTATACTGACACCAAAAGGAGTATATTTTGAAGGAATTTATGTAGCCAGTTCAAAATTCAGATACCTCAAACCATATTTCTTTGTAACAGGTCTAAATATTGTTTCCTAGATACCCAACCTGCACACTCCCATATCCCATTATATATGTCTAAATGAACACAAATAATACAGGTATAGTTTGCACCTTTAAATTTTAAGCATTACTTCCTTTTCTATTTTTCCAAATGCAAATTCTCATAAATGAACATGGGGCAGTAGGTATTATGGGATGTTCCTTAAACAGAGTCCTGAATACAAACTGAACAGCTGCAAGGCCAGATAACTTGATAGTGCAGATGGGTGCACAAGAGCATTAGAACTTCCCAAAACTAGTGGCAATGGCATAATACAGACAAGTTTCTATATCTTACCTTACCTTGGTTTCCATTCCTTTTAATGCTTTTACATCCACTTATTAGGTTAACAACAACAGGGTATGCCTATCCTTCCTGTTCACCTTCTCCAAGATGACCAGTTCTCCTTTTGTTTAAAACAAGACTTTGAAAGTCTAAGTGGCAATGCTTCCAGCCTGGCTCTGCCCCGTATCCCCTGTCACTGCAGAAACTGTATATTATGCTCAAATGCCTGATGCAATGCCATGGGGCACAGCCCTTGCCCGAGGCTTGCTCTTAGGCAGTGCCAAATTAAGCCACGGTGTGGGCAGCCTCCCAGTGCCTCTGGATAGTCCAGAGCTTCCCTCCAAGGACAGGGAGACCTGCACCTTCTTCAGTGCTCTGCCACGTTGTGTGCTATTTTTTTCTTTGGTAACAAGAGCCTCCTTCCTACATTTGAAGCTTGAGCTAAAAATCAGCCTAGAAAAACAAGTGGCAGAAATACAGCATGGGGATTCACTTCTGACCTCACTAAGCTTTCTTCTTTTAAGTTCGGAATACAGTTTGTTTCTAGCTGTGGGAAAACAGAACAAGCCAAAATGCATCCTTTTCTCATTGAAATAGATGGCTTATTTTCTTTCTCGAGGCTCACAGACACCCTGCTCCAGCCCCTAAAAGAAAAGAATTTGGGTTCTGCAACAAAAGGAAAGGCAATTATAAACTAGCCTCTGCTTTTGGTCACTTTAAATCCACATGGTATTTTGCACACTATTCTTTGTGCTGTCAGACATACAAGAATTCTACTGTGTTGCAAAAAAAAAAAATAGGCTGTAAAAATGAGCTTTACTTTTTAAGTCATGTCACAGTAAATTGCCTTTGAATGTGTTATAAAAATTGCCATACTTCCTGAGGGAAAAGAAAAGTGCTGGAGAGGTAAGTTTCCTTTATTTTTTTCCTTTTTTTTTTTTAATTAAATTTCTATCTGTTGTTTAAAAAGAGCGAAAATCTGCCTAACTTTAAATTATGTTTATCTATCTTTATAGATAAGTAAATTTAGAAATGCTCTCTGTATTTTAAACATATTTTACATGAAGTTATAAATTACAAGTGGCACAATTTCCAGATGTGTTTCATATAAACATGGATTAAGATAAATGCAGCAAGTTGAACTAAGTAACCAACCAAAATCCCAGTGCTTTGGGTTACTTGGTTTCTGGATAACAGCTTAAGTGATACATGCTTTTAAGAGTTATATCCTGAAATGATAGATGCATATGGCTTCAAACCAGGAGACCAAGCGCAGTGCGGGTGAAAATCAGTAATAATTGTTCAGTGGGTTATGTCTATGTAAGAAATATTTATACCCCAGATGTAGCATCACAAGGAGTGCCTGCCCCTCTGTTTGGGAGCCTTAGCAGGGAGGTCAAGGGCTCTAGGCAGATGTAGACTGAGTTACCTTCTTTCACAGTTTAGGATACCTTCTCAGGCTTTGATGGACTTTACCAGGTCTGTCTCGGTTACCATAGTTTCCATTTTGTTCTCTAGACAAGAAATAGAAGTGTTTGTAGTTTAGAGGCCTTGATCAGTGGGTTGACATAGGGTCCCTGCCTGTGGTGAGGTTTAAGAGAAAGAGAAGTAACTGTGCAGAGGCCTGTTTTGTGTAGGTAAAAAATCAGTCATTGTTTTTTGTTTGTTATAGTTTGGGGTTTTTTTTCCTTTTCCTTGTTTGCTTGCTTTTAGCCATATCCCTATTTGCAAAAGCTTGGTGCGGTATGTTTGGGTCACCAGCTAGGTGAAGGATATCTTCAGCAGAGCTTTATAGGAAGTATTATCTAATTATTGCATATTCCGGAAACTCGGCTGTTGCATGCCCTTTAGTGGGATTGCCGAGCTTGACCCCTTTTAGCTATAGACATTTTTATTTGGTGCCCTATTCACAAAGCTCTTTTTTCACTGCAGTTCCCTTTCCTTTCTTGGTCTTCCTGCACTTCCAAGTCCACTCTAAAATTTCAGAGGAGCAAGGACAGTACCTTTACTGAAGCACTAAGAAGTTGTAAAAGCAGTGGATGCAGTTAAACACTAATACTATACCTCTTGCACAGAAACAATAATGGCCTTCAGATATCCTCTCCCTCCCTAAAACCACAGTTCCTTCCAGCACAAGAAAGGCTATGAGGAAGGCAGGAACAAGTCTTTACTACCCATCACTCTCCCTATTTTACTGTCAGTAGCACTTTCCAATAACTTAATTCCCATGCCAGTGTCATTCCCCTTTCTTTCTTCCTATCTGGGCAGTGGTCAGGACTTCGGAGTTAATGCAAGTATTGTTGTGCAGAAGCAGTATTCTCCATCACTGTTCCTTTTACCTTAATAAATAGATACTATCTGTGAGAGAAGAAAGGCAGTACGTGTTTTCTTTTAATTTGTTTTGCAGGCACTGTTAAAAGGTAGGGAACTCATTAGGTTTCAGACAGACAGGAAGTTTTATTTACAATTTCTTACTTCAATGCAGCTGTGGCAAATAATATCAGCTCTTCAATTTGTGCATTATCATTTCATCCTTACTTTCAAACCCTTCCTAGAATTACACTACCACTGACCTGATGAACCTATTTTCTTTTAAAATCTCTCCTATTTTATGTGTAGAGATTGCTTGGGAAAACTCAATGGCAGTAGCTAAAAGAGCTGGCAAGTTGGCTATGCGTAATCAGAAAGTCAGAGTCAGGTGCTTGTTTGGGGCCACTGGCTGAAGAAATCAGGAAGCCATCTGTACCCATGTGGGTGTCCAGATTTTGTTCTCTCACACACCACACAGGGCAAAGCCAGGGAAAACAGCCATCTTCTGATGCCTCCTGTTTGATCATGGATGCTGGAGGGGACCTGAGAAAATACTCATCCCAGGACACAACTGGCTCACCTTGCACCTGCCCAGAAGCAGCGATTCAATTTTTGTGCTGTCACTTTGAAGGAAGGGGACTCTCATCCTTTCACAAACACTGACAGCTAGACTGATAGATGGAGCTCAAGTGGACTGGTGACAGTATGATAGGGATCAATGACTCTTTGAGGTTTACTTACTTTTTCTACAGAGATCAAAACTTTCAGTATGAACTGCCAACACACAGCTGCTTGCATTTTACCCTTCTGTTCAACTATCCCTGTCAACTAGACCAGCAGGGAGCCATAGCCAACATCCTGCTGAGACTATAACCCCAACCTTCAATTCTGTATTTGTGGCCTACATCTATTGCCCCAAGCTCCAGCATCACAGGATCACTTCCCTTTCCTTGAGGCTCCTTTGCCTGCTTGTCTTTCTACCTGGTAAACAAGCTTTAACACTGTAAAAACTCAACCTCCAATTCTCCAGCTGAGCAAGGGAGCACAGCAGGACTGAAAGTTTTGTCTTCTCCTGAGTTTTCAATACCTTTCCCTTTCCAGCATAAGCCTTTCTCTGGCTCCCTGCATCTCCATCTCCACCATCCATTTGGATGGAGATGTTCCCTCTCACATCTCTTGCCTTCTGCTTCTTCATGCTTTCTTGGCCTTCCTTTCTGCAGCACAGCACAAAGGTATCCCAGAGACCACTCTAATCACATGCTCAGTGGCCTCGTGCATGAGGACAAAGAATGGTCACTGCTGGTATATTATTACAGGTCAGCTTAGTGCTCATCCCTGTTACCTGGATTAACAGGGTGGCACTAAAAGCTGTCTCATACCTGTCTTTCTCTCCTAGAAGCATGACTAAGAGCTTGATTGATCAGTCTTAATTATCTACACTAACTAAGCATGCTGCCAATAAGGGAATAGGCTGCTATTATACAACAACTAATATGCTAAATTATTAGAGACTGTACTAAAGAAACGTTCTCTTTTATTGAGTACACTCTGAATTGCTGCTGCTCAATTTGTAATGAGTTGTGAATTTGCTCTGAGTTATTTTTATCATTTGAGAATTGCCAGGATTTATACTGTGTTTTGCACAAGAACTCAGCTGCCCTTTCACTGTTATGTTTGTAGCTCTCTTCCAAGGAAGCTGCCTGCTGTTCCCAGGTTTCTCTCTCCCTCTTAGTATCTCCTTTAGCTATGAGAAATGCAAATAACTGACTTAAATTCTGTATTTTGCAGGGAAACTTCCTGCTGGGACTTGACTGAGGCCAACTGATGTCTTCTCCCTGCCTGCAGAAAACCTTTATCCTCCAGGCTGATGGCAGGCACTTAAAAGGAAACCTGCTTGGTCTGTTCCTATTAGCCAGCAGTGCTGAAGGAAAAAATTACTCTTTCCATGTGTTATCCACTTGTACAGGATTGGGACTGTTTATTCAGATAATTTTCTTCTTTGGTATCATCCAATGGGATAGGCTGAGTCATCACTTGGTTCTCATTTCTCTTCCATGTAAAGGTTTCATTTCCCTTGGATTGCCATAAATCCCAAGCAATGGTCCTGGTTTTTACCTGACAGCAGCCCCCATGTTGATACTGCACCTCCTGGATGGGCAGTCAGAAAGTCTATTTGCACGGGCTCTGAACTCCTCCTCTGCCTGGGATGCTGGTGGAAGGCATCAGCATGAGCTTCCATTTGGTACTACCTGGGAGATCATAGAATTATAGAATGGTTTGGGCTGGAAGGAACCTCTAGAGGTCATCTGGTCCAACCTCCCTACCCAAGCAGGGATATCTCTACCTAGGGCAGGTTGCTCAGAGCCCCATCAACCCTGACCTTGAATGACTCCAGGGATGGGGCCTCACCACCTCTCTGGGCAGCCCATTCCAGTGGTCTATCACCCTCATATTAAAGAACTTTTTTTCTAATAACCAGTCTAAATCTATCCTTTCCCAACTTAAAACCATTGCTCCTTGTCCTGTAATTACAAACCCTTTTGAATAGACCTTCCCTCACCTTCATGTAGGCCCCCTTCAGGTACTGGAAGGTCACTATAAGGTCCCCCTGGAGCCTTCTCCTCTCCAGGCTGAACAGCCCCAACTCCCTCAGCCTGTCCTCATACGAGAGATGCTCCATTCCCCTGATCATCTTGGTGGCCCTCCTCTGGACACGCTCCAATATGTCTACAGACCTTAAGTTATTTATTCACTGTGCTTTCCTTCTTACAACAGGGCAAGCCTTTGTTGCAGTTAAGGATGTCTTAAGTGACTGGTAGGCATGTAATTGTTCCCAAAAAGGTGTCAGTTCAGTGTAAGTGTAGATGAGACAATTGTTATACTTACATCTTTAAGTCAGAATAATTTTAATTAGTGTTTCTTGTGGTCCTTTGCTGAAAAGGACCTTGCTAAAGGGAGTATTTTGTTTAATATTCTCTTTACCAACCCTTTGTCTTTCCTTCACCCATGGTAACTGCCAGCACATTTCTGAGTTTTTATTTGAATGAAATTTCTAGCTGTGGGCAGAATATAGAAAAAAATCAATAGCTATTAAGATACGTGATACTGCAGGATATGGGATCCTGCTGGTAGAAAAAGCAAAGACCATTTATTTATTCACATTCCCAAGTGCCAGCATTCATTATCTGACCTCACTGCCCAAGTCCTTCTCTTTCTCCAGGTTTTCAGTGGGTTTTTTGTTGCCAAAAGCTGAGCATAGGAGGTTTTGCCCATTGCACTGCTGTATTCTGAGCTAGTTCCTTGTGAAAGTGCCTCCAGGTGCTTTCCCAGGGCTCACATTTATTTGTTCAAGAACAAGTTAAGAAAAAAAGAGTTACTGGAGATTTTAAAATCCATTTTCTTTTTATCTAGTGCTCTGTTAAAGCTTTCCTCCTAAGCAGCTTACAATAATATAAACAACCTGCAGAAAAAAACTTCCTGTCAATCTGCTGCTATAAATTCCTACCGGTCCAGGGGCTTCAGGAGCTGGATATTGCACCTACAGGCCTTGGAGTCAGAGATAACTATCAGATAATTCACTCCTCTAAAAAACACTCCCTTATGTTCAGAATGAGCAGAGAGCAGGAAGGGGAAAGAGAAGACAGGAGGAGGTGTGCTGACAGCAGAAGCAGGAGTGGGGTACCCAGCGTATGGCATGAGAATAGAGACCCGTGGGACTCACAAGACCCTTAGCTGAGTGCTCACCTCTCTCTGGTGCCCGTGGCTGTGTGCCTTGACCAGCCCCTCAGCTGCACATCTCCCTCCTCAGTATAAAACACACGTTTCCTTCTTCCAGCTTGTGAGAGTGCAGACGACCATTCCAGCCCCTGGGGCAGCTTGAGCAGAGAGAGCAGCTATGTCAGCAGCCTGCTGTGCCACTCTGGCTTTTGGGGTGCTCAGGAATAATGAGCAAAATCTAATTAAGAAAAGTGAAATACAGTAGGTTAAGTCAGCTGCATTGGAGTGTGAAATGGAGACATTAAAAAGTAAAACAAAACACTCTACAGCAGCATCTCAGGAGCTCTGTAGCCTTACAGGAATGCTGCCAGACTTCCCTGGCATCGGAGAAGGGATGCACTGGCAAGACCTGTTCACATGTTGGACTGCGACTGATTGTGTCAGGGCTCTGCTGCTTGGCACAGCTCCTGCTTGACGTGGGGGACAGGAGAGGCAAAGCGTGTCATGGGCACTGTGGCAGCACACTGGCCAGACTGCAACAGGAGAAGAGGAATGGGAAAGAGAGAAGTGAGAAAGCTTTAGTGCCATAGAGAGAGGAGGGAGGGGAGAGAAAAGCAGGGGTAATGAGGGGGTGAGCATGAAGGGCAGGTGTGAAGCAAGGCTGAGCCTTTCTCCCCTGAGATGAAAAGCTCTCCAGCTATCAGAGAGTGTATTTATCATCCTAACAGAAGAACTGGGCCTGGCCTGCTCATGGTGGCTGTAAGAAACCTGCTCTGCTCAGGTGGCAGACTGTGCCACACTGAGCATGAGCACAGGGCCACCTCTTTGCTGTGGTAATGATTCATTGGCTGCACATGCCTATAAGTTTGATTTTTCAATAACGGGCTTTGATTTGTAAAAAAAAAACCAAAACCAAAACAACCTTCCAAAACCAAAAAAACCCAAAACAAAGCCAGAAAACAAACAAAAACAACAAACCACCATCAAAAGCCACCAACACCCCCCAACTTTTTTAAGATTGCAGCCTTCTAAGATCAAGTAGAATTTTAAAACAGGAAAGTTGTATTTGTTCTTCATGATGCTACTATTTATGAAATGATAGAATTAATTCTACTATTTTAATTTTTTTTTTTTAAATGGGAAATGATTGATATGATCTTGCTGGAAAAGTAGCTTTTGAAACAGGCAGGAATGCTTCCAAAACCATATTTTTAATATATTTTTTTA
>JANHGN010011527.1:68371-81482 GCA_024605025.1 Megaceryle maxima | reverse complement strand
GATGGTTGGATTTTGGTTTTTTTGGTTTTTTTTTTTTTTTTTTTTTTGTGAGATTTGTTTAATGCGGTTAGTTATCCTCAGAGATCTTGGCCTGCGCTATGTTGTGTTTAGGCGCAAGTCTGAAGCCAAAGTCCATAAGCAGTAGGAACCTCCTACTCAGGATGATGTGAGCAGTGCAACTCCTTACTCCCAGGGAGGAGAAAGCGTGGCGCGCTGGGGTGGCCTGACAATCAGTCTTGGTTTTGCCCTGGTCAGGAATCAACCGACGCATTATCTATACATTTTATGTTATTAACTAGTATCTAATTATTTTTTTCACTGTTGAATTCTTTGCAGCTTTCTTTCTAACGTTTAGTCAGTAAGAAGATTAGAACATAAATGCCATTAAATATGCTTTAAATATCAGACCTATTGAAATATTTCCAGTTTCTGTAGCCTCTTAAAAAATAATCCCCATTCAAAACAGAGAGGAAATGTCATCTGCATGAGTATCTTCTGATTTTAAGACTGGATTATACAGGGAATTATGTAGAGTAGCTTTGGAAATCTGATAATTAAAAAAAAAAACACTTTGGATTCTTATTTATGACATTTTAAACCCCTGTAACATTTGGTGAAGTTTTCAGCCTTCTATATGTGCTGTTAACCTCATGTGTAAAATTTTCTTGAGTAACATCATGTGAATTAAAGGTCATAGAACCTGAATGTAGATTCAGTCAAATTGGACTTGCTGGGATTTGAAGGTGATTTCTGGATCTGCACGATGTGAAAGGGGGTGCAGGCAGATAAGGATGTTGCATTCAACCATTTCATGTGGGACGTTCTTCTGCTCCGTAGGGAAGTCAGGGAGAGAGTAGCCAGTGGTCAATGTTAGCTGTTATGAATGTCCTTCCACATCATCCTGTATGGGAATCACACCATCCCCAAATAGGAAAGCTCAATATTTCAGTGCCCCTTTATTAATGAGCACAGTGAGTGCTGGGAGTCCCTCTGAAAAGGATCAAATAAAGTCCCTTTACAGTCATTCCAGTTTGCATGTTTAAGTAGTAGAAAAATGCTTTCAGAAGGTCAAGACGGGGCTTTTTGGCTACCCATGCCAAGGCATCTGTAGGATGCTTCCCACAGGTCTGACACCAGAGCTGGGAAATTAAAGGGTCCTCACATCAGTCTGATGTGCCAGGGAACAGGACTCATTTCCAGGAAGAACAGACAGGATTTCTTTCCAAGGCTGATGAATATTCTGCTTTGTGGGGCAAAGAGTAAAACCTTCACACCAGCTTGGCTTTTGTCATCGATGCATGCAGAGCACAGACTTTGGCAAAATATCACATCACTGGGAGGGGAGTACTGTGATTGACCCTGAAATTGGGTGTGGGCTTGTCATCTTGCTCTTCACAGCAAGTACCAGACCCAAGACCAGAAAATCCATGATATCTCTGTCTCTGCAGTCACCTCCACAGTTGGTGTTCATTGGAACTGCTAGCATGTGGTTCCCTGTTCCTTTTCCCTCAGCAGCAGCTGGACTGGAAGACATGTCCGCTTATGTAGAAGTGTTCCCGATAAATATTGACCAGGGATTTTATCATAAATATGCAATGAATCTATGAGCTAGTGCGAAATGTTAAAGCAAACATGTTTAGGACAGAGGCTTTCAAAACAGACCAGGAACATTCTTATTCCAGCAAGAGGTGATATGGGCCTATTCTTTCTTCAGCTGGCTAAGCAACAGCGGGAGTGTTTCCTACTAAACAGCCTCATTTGCATAAGAATAACTACAGGGTAAATTTTCAAGCTCATTCCAAGTGAATTCAAGGGGAGGGGGGGAAATATTCTTTTAATATGCACAACTCATGCAAACAATGATATGAAACTAATTCATTTCATCATATTATCACCATATCATATTAACTTAAAAGAAATAATAATGCAACATGGAAATGTTTGCATATTAGAGAGAACTCTCATTGTACCCTATTAGCACCATATCGTATTAGTATTGCATTAGGCTATTATGCTTCAGTGCTAAAATGATGAAATCCCACTGTGAAAACTGATATTGAATTCTTGTAATGTTTCAGAACCATTTTTAGCACTGCATATAAATAATTCATGGGAGCAGATCTAATGAATTGATGAAAACCCCCCATCCCTTGACATTGTGAGAGTATTTATGAATGTAAAGTCATGAACAGGATTTTTTTTTTTTCCTTTTTTTCTTTAAATGGAGATGGGCTGAGACTGAAATATCTGGCTTATGACCAGACCCAGCTAGCCCATGTCACACAGCATTGGTTTGGCTGACCACATTTCTCTGTTAACATGGCAAAGACAGTGTCTAAAAAGTGGCCTGTCCCAGGGCCAGGAGTACAGAGGTCACCTTTCCAAAGGTGCTGACTCAGGGAGCCCTCCACAATGTAATGAGATGCCTGAGTGGGGAGACCCTACCTGGCACAGGGGCCACTGTGCTAGAGCTACTCTGGTCCCTCTGCATCTGCTTTCTGAGTTAAGTTCTGAGACTAACAGTAAATTGTTAATGAGAAAATACATATCTAACTCAAAGGCTTTTATGGAAATAGCCTTTCACACAGCATTTGAGTACTACAGTGTGATTGTAATGGTAGTTATTAATGTGCACTATGCTGAACTTTGTTATATACATACGTATTACTGGCAAACTGGATTCCAGTGACCGTTAAGAAAAGCAGAGGGTTGTATGACAAATCAGTGAGAATTAACTCAGCCTTTTTAGGGCCCCCTGAGGAACAGCTGAAGCAGACAGCATTGCCCATTCCTGTGCCTAGGAAGAGAAGTGGTTGTGCTGGCATAAGGAGCAGGTGATCTGCGTGGTGTTGTCCAAGCTATAGTCACTGATTTACAGTCTCAGTAACCGTCAACTTGTCCCTTTCTTGCTGCTCTCCAGTTATTTTTTGGCTTATGCTTCAGCTCCCTCCTGTACCTCTGCTGGCATCCTGCTTTCATGTCCAATCCCACACAGCACCGAGGCCCCTTCAATCCAAACCATGCTGCTGCACAAGCTGTAGGAGAAATCCTAACACAGGACCCCTTCACAAATTTGTTAGTTTGCTTTTTACCGAGGTGTAAATTTGGAGTAGGAAATGCATGGAGAGCAAAGCTGGATTACTGCATTTGCTTTCTAGAGGACATGAGGGTGCTGGCATGCTGCATACCCTGCTGCCAGGCTCAGAGAGAGGCTCTGATCCCATGGATGCCATGTCTTGAAAGTTTATTGCACTCTTCAAGCTTATCCTTTCTTCAGGAGGAGTAGTAATCTGAGACATATCTGTTCTGCTTGCAGTAGGACACACACAATTTTTAAGTGCACACTCGATTTTAAGTGCAAGAGGCAGAAATGTGGGGGAAGTTTCTCTAAAGGTCAGCATGTGTCATGAAGTCTCAATACTTTTCCCCAGTCTGGAAATTTCAAGGAAAAGAATTTGACACTGAGCTATGGGATGTTCTCAGTTTTGCAGGATACAAGGTCAGTGTGTTATGACCTTGTTCTGAGTGGAGAAAGAGCTGATGCGGTGTGAGATCCCAGGGACAGCATTATGCAGAGCAAGAGAAAGTGAAGAAATATGAAATGTAGGGTATCTTGCGACTCTTTACAGACATGTTATACACATGGCTATTTTCTTTACAACTGGGTTGAGAAGCAGATGCATTCAAGAGAAGTTTAATAGTAGGGTAGTAGGGGAGTGTTTGTTTTCTCTCCGCTAATTTTTTTCCCTGCAAAGAGTTTTGGTTTTCTGTCATTTCTTCCAGAAAATACTGCTGTAATCCTTGCAGAGATGTTGCAAGACCTGTGCTTAACTCCCATTTTTTTGTGTTCAAAACTTAAAAAATTAGCAGTGTTTGGAGTTTATACCAGCCAATTTAGCTACTTCTGGTTTTCACTCATGATATTGAATTACACATATGTTGCTGGTGAAAATAACTTCGGTATTTCCTATAGTCAGTATATAAAGTGTAAAAATAACATGTTAGAGTGGTTTGGGTTTTTTTTGTTTTGTGTGGTTTTGTGTGGTTTTGGGTTTTTGTTTGTTTTGTGTGGGGTTTTTTGTTGGTTTTTTGGGGGGGTTGTCTTTGTTGTTGTTTTGGGTTGGGTTGTTTGTTTGTTTGGGGTTTTTGTTGTTGTTTTGTTTGGTTTGGTTTTGGTTTTGGTTTTTTTTGTTGTTGCATTTTTTAGTGAAGTTGAATACCAGACTTCACATCTATTGGTAAGGTAGGCAGAGGAGAATATCCCTCTGTGAGCTGCAGAGTTACAGAGATGGTTCAGTGTTCACCTAACTCATACTGAAATAATGGATTTTTTTTCATGTTTGTGTATGAGCCACAACAATAGCACACATCATCTCTACACCAGCAAATAAAAACATTTTCTTATTTCACCAGAATACTTTTATATATATACTGCTGGGAAATGGACCCTAAATTAACTAACCAGTCAGTAAAATATTTTTGCACTGTGCTGCTAAAGTACTATTTAAAATAGATTCCAGCATCTTGTTTTGGTTTAGTGAATTTGTTTATGTGGGTCAGTATGGCCTAATTTTTCCAGCAGAAGCTCTTCTCCAATTCTAACCGTGAATCATTTTAGGTGAATGTGACAATTCATTAAGTGTTCCGTGGTTATAAATATTGAACATTTAGAAAATTCACCTTAACCTCCAAACATTTACTGCTATAATTATGACAGAATATCGTGGTAAGCTGGGGACAACTCTTGCTAGAGAAGGATGTCATATTTTAATGGAAAGATGAGTGAGATCATGATTGAGATTCTCACCATGCCTGGGGAGGACTTAGGTAGAGATGAGAGGAAGGAATGGGGAGCTGTGCTCCTGCACACACAGAGGTGGGGACGGAGTTGCAATTGGTGCTGGTGGGTCCTGGGCTTGGGGCACAAACTGACCCCAGGAATACAGCCCGGGGGTGGTTTGTGGCTACTACCATTGGAGCTTGCTCTGAGTGCTGCAGAGGGTACATCCCCCAACTGTCCTCCCACCTTTCCTTGCTGGTGGCACCTGCGAGTCTGCAGAGGAGTGAGCTCCCGTTCTGGAGAGATGCAACATCCCCTGCCCACGAGACAACATGCCTTCTGTTGCTGTTTGCCAGTCAACAGGTATGGCATATCCTAACTTTAAGAAATGTCTTTTATGTTACTAGCTAAAAAATACCATATGCTTTATTAAAATCCTGGCAGTTTCAGTGAGATAGCTAATAGGAAATATTATCACAGATTGGACTGTTTCAGCACTGGAATTATTTCTGACATTCATGAACAGCTCTTCCAATGACATATTGGGTCTCCCACAGAGATGGGTATTCAAACAGCTTACTGATTCTGGGAACAAGTGCTCATGTCTATTTGGCACTCTAAAAACATTCTTTAATCGTGAGTTTGGAGCTTAGATTTTGTTTCTGCTGCCCATGAATGAATACAATTGGTGAGATTCTTCTTTTGTACTTCCTTGAATTTGGCTTCTGTGGGGGTGGGAATGGCTGCAGTGTAAGTTAGCAGCTCCAAAACATGTTTTGTTATTTCAGCATCTCCATATAGCAATGCTTTCTATCATCTACTATAACTGAGGACTGCAGATTTCCTCCCTCCTTCTGCACATTTTGGTCGCGTTGCAGGTGAGGGATGCACTTCTGTATGGCACATCGCAGCAGGGTACCAGGAATAGCTTTGTGGTGCTGTCAAAGAGCCATCAAGGCTAGATTCCCAGATTTCCCTTCTTTTCAGGTAGCCTGAATCTCTGTACACCACACTGAGAAGCAGGCATACTCCAGAGATAACAGGGTTGGATTGCTCTAGGAAAAATTCTTGTGTGCAATGTATCCATCTTGACAGAAATCTCTAGAAGACTGGGGCTGGGGCCTATGTCCCGGATTGTTCCCCTGGATATCTGTCCAACCCTTTTTCTTCCTTACCTCACACGCATCTGTCCCATACATCTCCTATAGCCTTTGTTTCCTGCTCATTCACGTTTCAAATGTTAAAAATCTAAAGCCAGACACCCAGTAGTATTGACCTCCTTATGCCTGGGTCTGTTTCCAAATAGCAGGGGGGAGAATTTCTATCAGAATCAGAAAGGACGCGGGTTGAAGATGTCCACAGTCATGTGTGACTTGGATTGCAAACAGCTCAGCTCCTTAAAAAATCTGTTGGGTTTACCATGGTGAATACAGCAAACTCTTCTACTTTTCCAGGGCATTTTTCAAACGTGTGTACACTCAACCATGAGGACAAGCCTCAATCTCAGCTCTCAAGCTGGGACTGTGAGCTGAGGTCCCAGGAGGTGGAGGAGCCTGGATCAGTGCTTCTGTCCCTCAGGGGAACAACAGTCACAGATGTGATTGTGAGGAGACAGTCATGGATGTGAAGTGGGTTGATAGGCAGATGTTGAGGTGGTCTGAAAGCACAGTTGATGAGCTGCAAGGTTAGACTTCTAGGGGAATGGTAAGATTGTGCTGGTGCCCTTATCATGAAGGGACTACAGCAAGGAGGGAGCTACATCCAAAGAGCAGTGCGTATAAGGGTGGATTTGGTAATACTGCTGGAGCAACATTCAGTCATGTCTGGACTGAATTTCCTGGTGCTGTTGAAGGTGTCTGATACATAAAAAGAAAGCAACAGTTTGGGTAAGCAGACAAAAAATTGTCATTGGGAGCATAGACCAAATCATGTCCTGGCCTTGCTTGGGGTGAAGTTCCAGGAAGAGCTTATGCTGGTTTAACCCCAGATCCCAGGACAGGACTTACCTGCACAGGGACAGCCCAAGCCATAGCAGGATCCTGGCAAACAGGAGATGCTCTGCACTTTCTCCAGCACAAGGCTTTGCCAAGTAATATAGCAAAGCCCAACAGTAGCACACCTACGGATTTCATATGGATTTCATGCAGCTTTAACAGGCTTCTGCATTAAGAAAACATAACAGCTGAATTGCTCAAAGTCCAATTACAATCAAATCCTGCTAATTTGTGCCTATAACTGGGATTTGGTGAGAACAACAAAACTTTAGCAAGTTAGGGAGTAAGTGGTGCACACACTTTAAGAAGTGTTGCTAATACATTACAGAATTCATTATCACCTTACAAACTTCTTCACACTCTGTAAAAGGATGAATGCTCTTAATTCATTTATTTTGACAAGGTTTGTTTCTTAAACATCTTTTGTTATAGCTGATAAGTTTGTACTGTTAAAAAAAGTAATGAATTGTAATTAAGGAGACATTATAATAGCCCCTTCTTAGCAAGTCTGTGCCGGTTTTTTTGGGTACAGACTGGCAGGTGTGGATAGAAGTGAACATGCAGCATTTCATTCTGCTCACAAAAGCAACTGATGTACCCAGTGCCTGGCAAGTCCTTTCTGCAAAACAACAATATCAGTGACTCCATTTGTCTTTCTTTTGGGGAACTCTTGCTTTTTTTTTGAAAAACTAACAATCAAGCAAGACAGCTCTCACTTGGCATAATTAGAAAAATAATAATAATAATAAAAAAATAATCTTTTCTATTGTGAGGAGGGTATCTCTGGCACTCTGAGAACATGCCACATCAAAGAAGTTTGACTTAATATTTGTTACTATTCTTAAAATCTTGCTGGTTTGTTCACTGCTAACATGTATCTCATTGAATAAGAAATACAGTTTGGAGGAAAACAGATCAAATTTGCAGGTCAGAGGCTCTGCAAAAATGGGATTTGAACCTAAGTGCAGCAACCTTGAGGCAAGGATGCCCTTGCTTGAATGCCAGATGTGTAGGGAGTGTAATTACCATCATCTGCACTGGCTCTCTGATTCGGACGGCGAGCGAGGCAAAGGTCAATTCGTGGCATGAATCTTCATGCTGATACCTGGCCCGCCTCGGGCTGCAGACAGGCATTTTTCTTTCTTGCCAGTAGCGTAGTGGTTGCAGATACCTGTATCTGCCTGTGTACCACTTGTAAATCTATAATTAATTACCATAGGTTAAGCAGACTGAGGAAATAACTGGAGTCTTTTTGAGGAAATGCAATTGTCAATATAGCGAGACCCCTGAGTTATGGATTCAGCAGTGATTGCTATTACAGAGATGGCGTTAGACAAGTATCATTTTTGTCAATTAACCTTTTACAATTCACAGTTTATTATAGCCTAGAACAATCCATTTTTAAAGACTTTTTTTTTTTTTTTTGAACAGGACTCTTGCTGCTTTAAACACTTACTACCTGCTCTTTAGCCTTTGAACATAGACTGTTATACTTGCTTAGCATAATGTATGACCCTAGGTCACAAAGCTAAAGCAAACCCTTTTAATTTATGAAGAATTTCATTTTAGCTGAATATTTTGAAGAATTTTCTAACTTTCTGATGGCACATCAGGCCAAGCAAGGATACAAATGTATCTGTGTTCCTGGGTCCACCCACTTTACCCTACTATAATTTAAGCTTTAATTTTATAACCTACAGTGCCCTGGCTATTTAGCAAAAGAAAAAAGCATTCTTAGTCAAGACTGTGTCACAGAGAATCCTGCTTCAGCAGATAAAATGACAATGACAAAGTAATTATGATAAAAATTATTCTTTTCTAAAAATACTGTACTTTAAAAAAATCTCTACTTAGAAAAGGGAATATAGAGTAGTTTTGATGAGAAACACTTGGAAAATGGCAGTATGGTTGCTTTGCTATACAAATACATTTACTTTTCTGCTAGAAATAGTGTTGCTGTAGCTGCAATGGCAGAAGGGTAGAAGAGAGGCAAGGTTTGAAGGGAAAGGTAACATTTTTTATTAGAACAATTGATATAGTTGAATAAAACAGATACACTTTCAGCCAGATTGTGTGTCTGAAAGCTTTTCCTCTTTTTTTTTTTCCCCAGCTGTATCAACTGGTCTAATAAAAGATATTCTCTCTGCCTGCAAACCTTGCTATTTTTGTATATAGCTGGTTTTGTGCATGTGATTTGTCCACTAAGAGGACAAAGAATTCTACGATTCTTAAAACTGGTATAATTTGGTTAAAATTAACTCTGAAATACTAAAAATTTAAAACTGCTTCCTTAAAATGCTGAGAACTTGGGATTGGCTTTGTGTTTTAAAGAGAATAATTGCAACTCATGAAGGAACTACACACAAATGATAAAATGTGGTCAAATCTTCCTTTCAGTAGCTTTGAAGCAGCAGTAATCTAACAAAGCACCTTGCTCTTGCTGTGCTGACAATGAGTCCAGTGTACAAAAAAGAAATTAAACAAAAAAAGACATTTTAATTTCAAGGTTCACTGGAAAAAACATGAAAAAAAAAAATCAATGTTTGCCAAATAGAAAGACAAACTCTGAAGGGAAATTAAAAAATGTATTTACAAGATTCAAAGAGAAATTTATAAATAATGGGACAATAAAAAAGGAAATAAAATATTTGTCCCTCTTAACTCTAAATATACAGGTAATATTCTCAATAAATCTACCACATGAAATGACCTTAAGGAACCATCCAATTAAACTGTTATCAAGAAATTACTAGGAAAAGCAAAATAACCCTCAAATCAAAAACCCCAGCTGTGATAGTATTAATGACTGAGGCTAGATCCAGCATTGCCCTTCGCCTCATGCCTCTTGCTGATCCCTGCTCCCAGTGGCTCTGAGGCTGTGGCCTCTCCTGCTCAGTCCCCTACAAACATGCTGCCTGCTCCTCCACCACCAGTGTGCTGGGAACTCAAGGAGGAGTGCTTTGAGCAGCTACCTCTCCACTGCATTGCCGTATCACCCCAGAGCTTGGAGGAGGCCACAAGACCTCCCTGAGTTGCCTGCAGGGCATGCAGAGCTCCCATGCAGCTCTGTGCCCTGAGAGTGGTGGCCCTGAAACCACAGAGCATGTGTACATGCTCATGACTTCAGGATGTGCTCAAACCCCTCAGCTTGGAGCTCCCTGGTGCTCATGCAGCACTGTTGGCCACGTCAGAGCTCAATGGTGCCTTGAGCATGGCTGTGTGGGCTGCAGCCACCCCCAACTACAGCAAGGATGAGTGAAGCCTGTAGAGAGAGCTACATCTTCAGCTATGCGTCAGGCACAGCCCCACTGTCACTCTGCTTTGACCCAACAACAGTCGGTAGAACTGTGAACGTCTTTCAGATTTAATGTTTTATCTAAATTAACACCCTCATTCCTGTCCACGTGTTCCCAGAGCCAGGGTGTGAATGGTGGGAGGGCTGCGCGAGATGAAGGTGAGCAGAAGGAGGGCGGCAGAGGCTGCAACCGCACATCCCCTTGCTGCTGTGGTTGGAGATGTGGGACTGGCCGTGAACACCAGTGTCCTCCATGCCATTCCACACCACAGCAATCCCTGTGGCCACAGACCAGGCCTGCAAGCAATGAGGGACTAGTTAATTAACTGCAAAGAGTTTTTAATTAGCTCCCCCAGACACATAGTCTTCTTGAGTTGGTAACTTGGGGATAAGGTGGATCAGCCCAGGGAGCGTGGTGAGGGGCACGGAGGCAGCGCCTTCCCCCCCTGCATCCGCCTGCTGCCTGCACCTCCCTCCTGAGGCTGCTCTCCTCAGGGATTAAATTGATTTTACACAAACTCTAGTGTTCAGGATCAGATCCAGTCTCTCTGCCAGGTCTGTAATGCCTTTCTCCCTATTAGTTTTCTGATACTGAGCTATCAGAGCTTTCTGTAAGGATGTTTAGGTTTTATATATGCTTTGTCTGACATCTAAAACACTTTAGAAACTTTATCCATTTAATTCTCCTACACTGTGCCGTGTGCTGTAGTGGCATTATCTTCACTTTACTGATAAGGAGATTTACATTCTCACAAAGCCAGGCTCGAACTGGGGTAAGGACCGGGCTCAAAGCTCCAGATGTGACGATAACCAGCTGCCTGCTTATGGTGGTAACTTGCATGGCTCTGTCTCTCCCCAGTGTGACACTGCAGGTCAGTCCACAGATTTCCTTCTTACAGACACCTTTTTGTTTCAGGTTTGGCTAAACCTTGCTGAATGTAGGGTTGTATGGGCCCTAACTAAAGGCTACACTTTATTTCATATAGGAGAGCAGGTAAGCTTCTTTAGGAAACCAAACTGAAAAGGAGAGAAGTGTCTCCACCTGCAACAACTGCATGTGAAAAATCATTCAGAAATGGGAACTAGGGGGTTTGCTAGGTGCCTGTGCATGGTGATGTGAGAGAGAGGAAGAGGAAGGACATCAGCCCAGGAAGGGAACAGCACAAAGTGCCATCCAGTGACTATGGCCCTAAGGTAAGTGGTAGGGACAGGCTTTTTGGCTAACTGTTGAGCTGTGGTAAAGGACTGTAAGAAAGATATCAACTCTGATATTCAAATGGCTAAATGGAAATGCATCCTGAACCAAAAAAAAATACAAAACTTTGTTTGATCTTCCTAATTAAAATAACCCAACTTTTCTGATATTCCCTTGTTTTTGTTTTTGTTTTTGTTTTTGTTTGTTTGTTTGGTTTTTTTTCCTTTTTTTTTTTTTTCCCAGCTAATTGCATGTGTCAGAAGGGATCACGGTATTTAATTTCCAGCCCTGAAGTTGGACTGCCTAATCAGCATCAAAAACATTAGGAAACTGTGGGTTTACCTAAGCACATTAACTATGCTGTGCTAGCATCAGCCCTCCAGAGCGTGCACTGATGCTCTTGGTTTTGGAAATTATGTTGGTGCTGCTTGGCTGGTTTGCATCTTACTCCAAGAAGGTTTTAAAGAACACAGTGCCTGAGACGGACAGAAATTTAATGATTTAAGTGAAGCAATGTCTTGTCAGCTTTGGACTTGGTTCAGGGTCTGTAAATCTGATCAAATGCACTGAATACAGTTAAGGCTGGATTCACAACTCTGGGAGGAGAAATCAGCTCTTACTGGACAAGAGGATTTTATACCCAATAATTAGGCTAAATGAAGCTGTTACACAGAATGGTGGCAAAGAGCCACGTTTTGCTGGCATGCCATAACTTCACATAATACATGAATGTGGTGTATGCAGTAGGTGCTGCTTTCTCCTTCCAAATTTTTATTACAGCCCTAACCGCTGACACTTCATTCTCTGCCAATTCCTCTGCTCCCTTCTCTCATGCTGGCAAAAATATAGTGGGACACCTAAAGCTGTAGGCCTTGGCAGGATTATGTGGATATGCTGATCACATACATGCTGATTAATTCATTGCCTTAGCAACTGAAAAGTTTCAGATTAGTCTCCCTTGTTTATTGGCCCTTTCAGAGCTAATGTGAACAGTAAAGATCGTCCACAGGCAAAATACAGCATGCATTAACTGTTTGCACCTGCAAG
Source organism: Megaceryle maxima (assembly GCA_024605025.1). NCBI lineage: Eukaryota > Metazoa > Chordata > Aves > Coraciiformes > Cerylidae > Megaceryle > Megaceryle maxima. The sequence continues at coordinate 69,171 of JANHGN010011527.1, read as the reverse complement.
AGCCAAAACACTTGATCCCAAAAGACAGCCTGTTCCAGTAAGTCAGATAAGTGTTCTTTGAAACACCGCCCAATAGCTGCACCTACACATACCGACTATACAAGCTACATAACTAAATTTTTCATGGTGCCACCAATGGCAATATACAACAGTTTCCCTTTGCTTTGTGGGCATACAGACAACTGCTCAATGTGTGAGAGAGAAGGGAATCTCACTCTTGGAAAACAAAGTGCAGACAGCCCGTGATGGTGCAATGTCACCTCAGTTCCTTCTCAAACAGCTCACAGATCTGTAGAGAAAGACACGTCCATGGTGTTACTGTAAGCAAGGTGCTCGGGTGCCTATCTGTGTGTGTATTAAATATTATTAACAGCAGCCTCACAAGTCCTGTAGCATTTGAAATGTGGCAGCTGCAGCTTGGTAATGCATAGGCCCCATGGCCGGCCGGCTGGCATGCAGCATCTCTGCAGCCTCAGCTGATGAGGGCAGGTGGCGCCAAGCAGCACCACACTCTTGGAAGTGGCTGATGAGGGGAATACAGACGGGTTTCCTGGGTGTTGGACAAACAGCACCAAAGGAGGGGATGTCTTAGATGGGGATGTCTCCGTTCAAGAGCAAATGTTCACATTTCAGTTTTTTGATTTAGCTTTCACAGTGCTTAGTAAAAAAAAACTTTGCTGTCTGAATCCTTGCTGAAAATGCACAGGAAAAAAAAAAAAAAAAATCCCCATTTTTTATCCTGGCATCTTTTGAAGCCTGCCAGCCCTGTGGCATGTCCTGCAGCCTTATCTGGGGAGGCC